>CAMOHE010054180.1:4488-70873 GCA_946598075.1 Artocarpus hirsutus | reverse complement strand
GCCACTACGGTGGTGAGTTATGTATGGTTTGCCCAGGAAAGAAAAGTGGTACCCTTTGATTGATTAATTCGAATTATTTTGGTGAGATTATATTTTATTTAAATTCGCAATTGATTATTTATTTGTTGATCGTACCAGTACATTTTTATATGTTTATTTAATTTACGCAATTTCTTTAAATTTGAATGATTTTCTAAATGTAGTCCTACTGAGCCTTTCGCTCACATTTTATCTGTTTTAAAATCTTAACCCTAGGTGGATATCAGCATAGGTTTGGAGAAGAGTACGCCGACCGGACTTACGATCAGTAGAAGTATTTGGTAGGTTAATTTATCATTCAAGGCATGTAAGACTTAAACTTCTCTTTTATTCTGGACTGTGGTTGTATCATAATATTGTCAGTATCATATGTGTGTACACAATATGTGGGCTAGTGGGACTCATACGCGTTCCACCCCATATTTAATTATTTTAATGTTATTTCTATTTGTTTAATTATTATGATGATTCATTTATTTCTTTAACTTATTTATTCAAACGATTTTTTTTTTTGAAATTATCACCTTTTTTATTTATAAATTTCCTTCTAAAACCTTATTTTTTAACTAAATCTTTACTTAATTCATTTAAATAAACCACCACGTTACCTCCCGTACTCTGGGGCGTGACATCGTATTATATAATATAACATAATTATTTATGCCTCTACAATTAAGTAACGAGATTTGAACTGTAGTGGAGTTAAATGTGTATTTACCATTATACTAACTTGCAAACACAAAACATTTTTAATTTTTTAAAAGGAATGTATATTCATGTAGAATGGCACACAAACATTGTTAAAGCGTATATAAAACTACAGATGATCTCACTGTTTCATAATCCCATCATTTATATATATATATATATATATATATATATATTATTACACTTACATACATTTGAGACTGTTATATTTTTAGGAAGCTGGTAATTTTACTAGTTAGAAAAATCTGCCGGAATAAAAGAACAAATTCAAATTGGATAGTTATCAACGATACAGACATTTTTATTGACAGAAAAAACAAAGCGATCACGACAGCGTATACCACCACAGAAGCTTGAAGCATAATATTCAATGTTTTTACTCGTCAATTTTCCATATAGAAATCCACATTAAAAAACAAAAAAAAGTCATAAGTCCCTTTTTTTTTTTTTAATAGGGTATTTAAAAATATTGATTTGAACTAATTAATTTGTTCAAAACATTGCAGCAATAGAAAATTTTTATACTACTTAAGTCTAAGGGAATTTTTATGGTAAATGTAATTTTGTTCTACAAGTTGAGCATAAATATTTTAGTTGTCAGATTAACTTTTTAACGGTTTGATTTATGACTGAAAACAGTTTTATGTTGCATGTTTTAAATTTTTAATACATACATTTCATAGATTAGACCTTTAAAATTATAATTTGACGATTAAATCATATTATTTTACTGACAGAGAAAAATTATATCCTCTATTGTAAAAATTTTCTAAAATTAATTGGTTTTAACCGCCCTAACTACATGATTGAAAAAAAGAAAAAATATACCATTTGAAATGTTGTTTTCTTCGTCATTAAATGCATAATAATTATCAAGGCCCCAATCATCATCAAAAGAGAAAAGAAATCACATTATGGGGGCAAAATAGTACTTTCATTGAGCGGTAATAATCTCGGCAGTTCCCCTCTGTGTCAAACTTTCACCCCTCCAGATTTCTCTCTCCACACAGATTTACAACCACAGTCGTCACTCTCAAGACCAAAGTTTTTCTTTTCTTTTTCTTCCTCAAAGCAAAAGACAGAATGGAATATGATTTCTCATTTCCACGCTCCATTTTTATGATTCACTAAATACTTATCCCACACTCACCCAAATCTCTCAGAACTCTTCTCTTCCACATTCTCTCCAAAAACACAGAATCTTAAATGCTTAAGCATTTTCTTCAGCCATGGATTTAAAGAAGAAACTGGCTTTATCAGAGCAGTTTTTGTGGCCTAGAAGAAAGGTACTTTCTGGGTTCGGTTTGGTAGTTTCTTTCCTTGTTCTGGCCGTTCTTTTGCTTAGCCACTTTCTAAAGGGTCCTTCTGTGCAAGGTTTTCTGAGTGTTACTGTGAATAACTCTCACACTTCAACATCTTCTAGTGTAAATGTAAATGTTAATGATGAGAAAGGTCCGGTTTTGGTGAATACCCAGTTGTCGAATTTCACCGAAGAGGTTAAAAATGGAAGCTTTATTGTGGAACAAGGAAGATTTGAAGAGAAAAAAGGCATTGAATGGAATGAAAGTTTTTCTGTCAAAGAAGATGCGGTTATTGAGAAAACTATTGCATCTACTTCTTTGAGTTACTTTGGTAGCGAGGACAATATAGGCAAACAAAACAATAATAATAGTACGGGAAATGTTTTTGATAAGGAACAAGAAAAGGCTAATTTTGAGGCTGGTCCTGGAGGAAATTCGAGTGAGGGAGACAGTTTAAGTACTGTGAAAGTTACTACTAGTGAGCCTGAGAAAGTTCAGAGTGATTCTTATGAGGAATGTGATATATTTGATGGTGAATGGGTTCGAGATGATTCAAAGCCTTATTATCCTGGTGGTTCTTGTCCTTACATTGACGGGGATTTTGATTGTCATCTAAACCAGAGGCCTGATGATGGATATGTAAAGTGGAAATGGAAGCCAAATGGATGTGATATCCCAAGGTAAAGATCTATATACATGTATATGGTTAATTATAAATCTTGAATTGTAATTTGTTTTTGAGCTTTACTCATTGTGCTGCTTTTGGTATTATGAGTATTTAAAGTAATTAGTGGACAGGCTAATTTGATGTTACAACAAAAATAGCTACTTTTTTCCTACTAGAAAAAAAAAAAAAAACCAAGTTGGCTACACTTGATTTTGCCCCATATTTAGAAACATTTCATTGGAACTAATTTTAGTGGTTTTGATTATGTGTGTCATTAAATAACAAATAAGCTTTATCTTATTAGTACCTTTAGACTTTTAGTTCATGATTAGTATGAATACATTTTCTAACATATGGGTGTGTATGGAATTATCATTGCGTGTTTGAGGTTAAATACATGATCAAATCCTTATCTTAAACGTTTGTTTGTTGGTGAATTTTTCAAGTCTTAATGCGACTGATTTTCTGGAGAGGCTAAGAGGAAAGAAGTTGGTGTTTGTGGGGGATTCATTGAACAGAAACATGTGGGAATCCCTGGTGTGTATCCTTCGTCAAAGCGTAAAAAACAAGAAGAGAGTTTATGAGATTTCCGGAAAGACTGAATTCAAGAAGAAAGGTTTTTATGCATTCAGATTTGAGGCAAGTATCCCCTATATCCGTTCTTGCTATTTTTGCATTAAAAAAGGTCATAACTTCAGACATCTTGAATTTGAGTGGCACTAGTAGGATCTTGGATTTTTCGACTAGCGAGACTTAAAAAGTTGTTTCAATGTTCTTGGATTTCTCTTTCTTGTAGGACTATAATTGCACTGTGGATTTTGTTGGTTCTCCATTTCTTGTTAGAGAATCATCGTTCAGCAGCAAGAACGGATCTTTTGAGACGCTGAGAATAGATTTGATGGATCGGACTTCTTCAATGTACGATGATGCTGATATCATAGTCTTCAATACAGGCCATTGGTGGACACATGAAAAAACATCAAGAGGGTGTGTGCGCTGTCGTTTGATCTCTCATGTGATTTTATGTTCTTCCTTGATATGGACGTAGACCAATTTTAGGAACAGTCTATGGAAGGCTATCTTTACTACTAATGCCTGTTTCCAAACATTAGATCACATCAAAATTAAAGTAAAAAAGTATACAAATTTGACCGAACTTGTTGAAGATTTGATGTTCAAAGCAATGCATACAATTTTTTTTGGATAGAAATTAGTAGTTTTGTTTTTTGCTAAATCACCTACTAATCAGAAATAAACTCACATTCTTCTGATTGATATTTTCAATGTGCAATTTGTGGTTTAACAGAGAAGATTACTACCAAGAAGGCAACTATGTGCATCCAAGATTGAAGGTGCTAGAAGCATACAAGAGGGCACTTAAAACTTGGGCCAAATGGGTTGACAAAAGCATTGACACAACTAGGACTAAAGTCTTCTTCAGAGGATATTCAGTTACCCATTTCAAGTAATGAGACATATTTCCTAGAAAAATCTATTGGCAGGATAAGTTGACTTTTCGTTATCTAGTGTTTGACTTTTGTCTTTTTGGGCAGAGGAGGGCAGTGGAACTCAGGAGGACAATGCCACAAGGAAACAGAGCCAATTTTTAACAGGACTTATTTGGGAAAATACACTTCAAAGATGAGAGCTTTTGATAATGTGCTTAGAGATATGAAGACCCCAGTGATATATCTCAACATAAGCAGGCTAACAGATTACAGGAAAGATGGTCACCCATCAATTTACAGAACGAAATACAAATCAGAAGAAGAAAAAATTGCGGCTGTGACATCTCAAGATTGCAGCCATTGGTGCTTGCCTGGAGTCCCAGATACTTGGAACGAATTGTTATATGCTTCTTTATTGAAAGCCAAGTGGGGTTCTTTGGAAAAGTGAATCAATATTTCCTATATACTAAAATTAAACCACACGTCGTTTTCATGTAAATTTAGTATATTCTTTTTTTAGTATTCGATTCTGTCTCGGATGATGTTGTGTATTCTTAGTTTTTTAAATGGGATTAATGTCGTTTGTTGACCCGGATAACAAAATGTAGGGTATACCCATTATCCCATGCAAATCGATATATACAGATATTTAAAATTTATTTTAATGATTGAACTGATGTCATGAAATTCGTTTATGCTGAAGGCAAAGTTGAAGTATGAAAGATTTTTCAAAGAAAGACGTGTCGTTTGGCCCCAATGGTGGTTTTAGCTAAGATGTGTCCTTTGATCCCCAATGGTCGTTTTAACCAAGTGCTCTCTCCATTTAAAAGAAAAAAAAAATGAGAGAAGTAGAAATATTTCTGCTCTTCTCGTCGTCCTTCCAACCCAACTGTCTCTAAGGATAATTGTTGTGAAGAAGATTGTCTAAATGTAGAAGAATATATATATATGTGTGCGTGTATATATATATATATAGACACGTGTGTGTGCATATACCCTCTACAACAGAGTGGTTCCAGAGCTTTCTACAACGTACATATACCCTCTAAATCTGACCTTATCGCAGATGACACTCGTGTGCCTGAGCATAACACATGCAGGCACATGCTCCTTGGAGAGAGATCATGAGAACTGAAGTGGGAAAAACAGTCTGAGCAAAAGAATTTTAGCTAAAAAACACAGGCATTTTATTATTACATCAATCCCAAAGAAAACAAACTATCCAAGACATCATAACAAAACACAACAAAAGATTGGATGCCATTGGTAATGGCCAGAAAGGGACCCGGTACGTGACAGAGTCAGTATTAGTTACTGTAGGGATTTTTTTTATTTTACCACGGTATCCAAGTGGGGTTCAAGGTGAACGTGCTACCAAGAAGGCAAGAAGACAACTATGTGCATCCAAGATTGAAGGTGCTAGAAGCATACAAGAGGGCACTTAAAAATTGGGCCAAATGGGTTGATAAGAACATTGATAAAGACTGGAGTCTTCTTCGTAGGACATTCCATGATCCATTTCCAGTAATGATTCATTTCTCCTCTATATCTCCCCTTTTCTTGTTCCATTCTATTTCTCACTTTCCCATTTTCCTAGAAACATCTATTGGCACAACATTTTTAGAGTGTTTGACAAATAGATTTAAACTCAAAAAATAAGTTTAAACACTGCAGCATTTGATAGCTTTACATAACAGCATACTTTAGCTTTATATTATAACATAGATAAGCTTTACACCGTCAATGGTTCAAATTTATAAGTTTAAACTCATTTGTCAAATAAAAGGTTAACTTTTGGCATAATGTTGACTTCTTTCTTTCTTTTTTTTTTTCGGTGGCAGAGGAGGACAATGCCACAAGGAAACAGAGCCAATTTTTAACAAGACTTGCTTAGAAAATTACCATCTAAAGATAAAAGCTTTTGATAGCGTGCCAAGAAATTTGAAGACTCCAGCGATATATATCAACATAAGCATGCTCACAGATTACGGGAAAGATGGTCACCCATCAGTATACAGAATGACATACAATTCAGAAGAAGAAAAAATTGCTACTGTGACATCTCAAGATTGCAGCCATTGGTGCCTGCCTGGAGTTCCAGATACTTGGAACGAATTGTTATATGCTTCTCTATTAAAGGCCAAGTGGGGTTCTTTTGAAAAGTATTCTTTGTCCTAGTATTTGATTTTTCGGATGATGCGCACGTCATAAGTTGTTGTTTTTTTTAATGTCGTTTGTTGACCCCGGATGACAAATGCAGGTTATCTACCGCTTCCCATGCAAATCAAATATCTACACTTTTCTCCATGAGATAAAAAAAAAATGGGTTAATTATAGTGGTTGTCTTTCTTTGACCCTTAAATTTTTAATTGATAGACTAACGGTTCTTGAGTTTTCCAAATGTTATGATAATAGAACCTCTATAACACAAACGACGAAGCTCATAGCGTGGGTGGGGGCAATCTTGTAAAACATTACTTTTGGTTAGTTTGATTTAGGAGGGTGATTTGCCGGATCATCTTATAGAATACGTCAGTTTTTGACGCTTGTATTATAGAAGTACTACTGGCGAAATAAATATGTGTCGTTTATTCCCAATTGTCGTTTTAATTAACCATTAGAGATGCGCAATTTGGTCCCCAATGGTCGTTTTAACAATTGTTTTATTCTGTTTTATATTATTTTTGGTTTCAGTGATTTACATTTTATAATAATAGAATTAAGTGTTTGCCATGAGTAAACCCACCAAGTGCTCTCTCCATTTAAAATAAAAAAAGAGAGAGAAGTAGAAGCATTTCCGCTCTTCTCTTCCTCCTTCCAAGGATAATTGATGTGAAGAATATTGTCTGAATGTAAATGAATCATCATGCACATACATACATACATATATGCATATATGTATAGGTGCGTGTGTGTGCTCAGACTGGTTCCAATGCTTTCTACAGCACACACATACTCTCTAAACTCTGACCTTATCGCAGACGACACACGTGTGCCTGAGAATAACACGTGCAGGCACATGTTTCGTTAGAGAGAAAGACAGACGAGAAGTTTGTTATATGCAGTGGCAGTAAATTTCCAGAAATAGATTAAACAATCGAATTTTAGCTCAAAAAAACACAAACTTTTTATTATTACATATCAATCTCAAAGGAAACAAAACTAAGCTAAGACATCATAACACAAGCAAAACAAAAGATGGGATGAAATGAAACTGGATATAATAGCCGAAAAGGGACTCTGTAACGTGACAGACTCCATTGCCGTTTTGTGACTTGCCGGTTCGCTAAGCCTTTTTTCCAAAAGCCAAAAAACAAGCCTCTTCTTCCTCATCTTCTTCATTAAACTGAGACCCAAATGGCTAAAAGAAAGAAAGACTCGGACAAACTGTTGAAATCTGGTGGAGGATTTTAGCCACTATAGGGAAATGGCTCCCAAAACTCTCCATTTTTGCTGTATTTAAAAAAAGCCCATTAAAGGGTTCTTGCCAGAAATCTGATTCCATGGCCTGAAATCAGATTCAAGAATCAAGAATCAAGAATCAAGAATCCGATAGGTTGGTCTTTTTATTTGGAAAATGGTATATATATAATAATATACCCATGGGCTTCTCTCAAACACAGCTAAGTGGAGATATTACTCTTTGGCTTGTAGGCCCTTTTATAGAGGATGAATGTGAATGAGCAAAAGGAAGTATATAGTAGTGATCTGTAGCAGGAGGACTTGGTGATAAGCCATGAGAGTTTCTTGTCCAAGTCACCTTTTCTTTTCTTGTCTCTTTTCTTTTAATTTTCACCGTCAAAAGTTGCAAGACAAAAGCTCCAAGAAAAACATGAACAACTTGTTGATCTTCTCATATGACCATCTTGCCCCTTCACCCAATTTTTTGGAGTTATTTTTTCTCATGCAGAAGTGAAATCTGACTTTTGATTTTTAAATGTGTGTTGTAGAGCTTGGCATGCTCATGAGCCGACAAAAATACCTCAAAAGTAGATAAACCATGGGAACTTTTACCACACTAAACTGTCCTTTTTCATTTAGAGTGAGTACTATTATTGTTGTTGTTTAATTAACTTGTTAACTAAATAATTTGTAAATGTTTGTCTCAAAAATTTGTTCTGCACAAGACAAAATTGCTCATTCGCATATAAAACAGTTAAAAACTTATATCATGATTAAAAAAAATTCTTACTAGTACTAAAAAAACATGTCTTATAGCAAGTTCTCATAATCTATTTTTACTAGCGTACAAGATTATTTTATAATGATTATATGTATAACATAACAATAAATTACTATTTTGAAGCAAGATTTTAAACCCCATGTCAAGTTAAAAAAAGGGAATGAGTTGTGATTTAATTATATAATTCTTCCATGGGAAATTGAATTTTGCTAGAATTTGGAGGTAATGAAAGGATGCCAGTGACAACACAATATAAAAGAGATCCAAATTGCTTTTTGGTTGTGCATGACTTTTGGTTATTGGAGTTTTCCTACTTTTTTTAGGTTGCATCAGTGGATCCACTAACTCATGCTCATCTACTCCTTTTTCCAACTCAAACCCTTTAATAATCTCCACTAATCAATAATAATCATCCTCCTTTACTTATTTTTTAAATAATAAGATGGCAGTCAAGCCAACTTTCGCTTGCGTTGGCTAGCTAGACCAAATGTCTAGTTTTTTATATTAAGCAAATCCCTAATGACCTCCAAATCACAATCTTTTTTTTTTTTTGTTGCTCTCTTGGAGTTGTCAACAAGCAATATATATATATTTTTTTTAAATTTCAGCAAGCAATAGTGGGTAGTGTCACTACAGTTTGTGGAAGTGGCGGTTTATATGGGTTAAGAAGTACTTGTTTTTTGTTTTTTTGACAATTTTGACCGACTTTTTCTTTTTAATAATTTAATTCATAAATTTGTTTGATCAGCTTCTTCTCTTGAAGAATTTACAAAGAATTAGTGGATCTCCTCTTCGGAAGTGCACCAAGTACTAACAGTTAGACAATCCACTAAACCTTTTTTTCTTTGCCTTTTTCTTTTCCAAAACGAAACAAATGTAACCCACGACTTCATGTTTTTTGCAAGAGAATCCCACTTTACTTAACTGTTTCATCTCTTTTTTGTTTGGCTTTTTATTTGCTGATCCCCAAATGACGAAATTAGTCTAATTATATGTAGTAAATTAGGACACCTAGGATGTCTTCTGGATGATTTCTATGGACATATATATACATATATATGCACACACACACACACACACATATATATATATATTACCTAGCTAATTTAGGTAAGTTAGGGAAAAGGTGAGAATTTAGAAGCAAAAATTCAACTTAGTGACGTTAATAAACATAAGTACTAATTTATCTCATTAAGATTATTGGTTCGTGACTATAGTTTAAGAAAGCCAACTTTAGTTTTAATTTGAATGTCTTTTCAAATAGTTACTCTTCTTAGTTGTCATCATTTTTTATCATTTTCAATTCATCATAATTGGTGGTAGCAAAATACCTTAGACAGATGATACATGGAGCCATAGTCTCCACAAACTGATTTTCAATAATGGGAATCAAAATTTGTGGGCCCCCAATTTCCATAATTTCTCATTGAAGGTAATGTCTAATTCTTAAACTTCCCTAGAAAATGTGTCAAAGGGGCAATTGTAATTAAATGACCAACTCCAGTAGATGTATTCTTGACGCGACATTCCATGATTTTCACACCATGAATCAAATCTTCGATTCCCCAATATATAAAGTTCATAAACCTCACTTTCCCTCCCCCATAGTAGTTTTAGACACTTGAATAGAAAGTTTGATAAAAAAGATGGTTTTCTAAAAAAGGGCATGAAAATGTTAGAGATGAATGCAACTCGGTATTTCTCTTCCGCTGCCTACAATACAAGTGCTTTTACCTTTAGTTTAATTTTTTGGCGTTATCCTCGAAACAAATCATATCATAAAAAATGACCACCTCTTGAAGCATATGTAGACAGTTTGGTCTAGTCCCAAATCATTGGGCTTTTTAGACCAAGCTATTTCATCATTTTATAAAAAACGAGGCCGGACCATTTTTGTAAGGAGACCAAAACGAAAAAGACCTTGTAAAACAATGTGGTCTGGTTTGTACTGTATAAATGACCTTTGAATTTTTTTATTCAAGTTTTTGGTGACTTTTTTATGTGATTATTTTTATAGACATTTTAAGCTATTTAAAACTTAAAATTTGAAAACATGAAATAAAAAAGATGATCTTTTTATACCTCTACGTATATTATGAAAATAAAAGGTACAAATGTATGAATCTAAACACAGTTTCTTAAAAAAATCTAAATACTATTTGGTTTGATTTAGATTGTTTTGCAAATTTCAAAAACTAGACCGGACTGTATTTCGAATGGCCCAATCTAGTTTCAAACCGTTAAAAACAGCTTATGACGTAGAACTGGATTGGCTGTCTAAAAACTGCCGGATTGATTTAGTTTGACAGTTTTGTGTTTTTTCTGTATACCCCTCTATATTACATAATATATATATATATATATAAAAACTAAAGACCACATAGGATAGGGGCAATACCATGAAACCTATAAACAATGCTCAATACTAGTGAATTTTCTCTCCCTCTTATTTTCTTGTTTAATGTTTAAGAAAATATTATTTGATATCATCGACAATGGAAAAGAAGATACTTATTAGTTACCCAAAAAAATTGCTTGACAACTCCAACTGGTTCACCGTCGCAACCAAGTAATAAAAATCAATTACTGCTGTTTCAATTGACTGAACTATGAGTTCAACATCTCAATATTGGGCTCCTTCACAACTCCTGGCAAGAGTGCCCAACAGGATGTTGGCAGATGATCCTTATTAATAGCCCATTTACGCAATCGCAGGCACAATTGCTTGTTGCCCATGGCCATTTAATTGGGCTTAATTTGAATCATGAACGCAAAAAGTCCGCCATTTGCCTCTATATTTTAAAGAACAATTCCTTAAATTATTCAATAGAATTAGCGACCTCGTTATGCTCATATGATGAGCTATTTTTTAATTTGACAGAGCGTTTAAAAAGTATAGTTTAAAAAATATAGTTAAAATTTATTTTGTAGTTTAAAATATTATATTATATAAAAACTTTATACTATAATAATTTTTAACCTTGGTAAAAACTTTACATTATTCTTTAATCAAAAAATAAGTTTTAACAAATTTAATCAAATACTTTTTAAACCTCTACAAATTAACTCAACCGGTTTGGACTTCTTTGTTGCACTAAAACCATAGCCTCAATTTATATTGACTCACAATTCTTGATATTTTCAACTTTATATAAAAGCCAAATCAAATCCTATTCCCTGTTTAGATTTATACTTCTAAAGGCTAATTTGAATCGCGTTTAAACAAATAGTTCAAAATTTGCAGTTCAGGTCTAACAAGTTCAAAACTACACAGTTCAAACTCACCATCCAAAAGGGACCTGAGAGGCTTATAAATCCTACCTCTCCTCTAGAAAGAGGGAAAAAAAAAAAAAAAAAAAAAACCAAGCTTGTCAATCTAGGTACAAATACAAACGGAAAAACTTCCCCTGAATGTCTAGATTGTTTTTCATTACAAGCATTACAAGCACTTGCAAAAGAAATAATAAGGACATGTATTTCCAAACAACTACCGACCCATATATACATCGCAATCAGCCAATAGGAAATATGTAAGCATTTCATTATCAAATATTAATTGGCCAAATTCCGGAATATACACTAAAACAAAATTACAATTATTCCCACCCCCCACCCCCCACCCCCCCTCCTTTTTCTTTTCGTCCCGGGAAAGAAGCAATTCAATGTCAGTAAAGTTCGCATTTCAGCATATACATCTTGACGCTGGCATATACATACATACATAAGCATCTTAATTAATAGTAGTTATAATCACCAGGATCAACATGATTTGAAGAATGTACATTGCATTTTCACCTCAGTCATCCCTGTAAAATTGTCCTGAAAGATTATCCATCATCGCGAATTGCATGTTATCTGACGGCTTCCAATGGCGCTTTCTTTGGTTTATAAACCAATTGTTAATTTGCTTCTGATCTAGGCCCGTTGTTTCAGCCAGTGCATTCTTATCTGCTTCCTGGAATGTTAAAGAAAACAAAACTGTTATTTGATTAATAATCCCATTAATCTTTCTTAATATATCCAAACACATTTAATCCATACTTTTACTATCAAAATATAATATGATGACTAGTTCGTTTACCGTTGGGTAGGGCCATTTAAGGTGAACATTCCACCAATCAAGGAGGATTTGTCTTGCTTCTCTAGGTAGCTTTCCTTTCTTTTTCTTCTTAGAGAACTCAAGCTTTAAGGTACTAATATGGCCGCCAAACTTACGTAAAAGCCTATCTTTGAGGTCTCGGTCTTCGCTTCTAAGTTGTGGCTCTTGTCCTTCTACCTCCCCGCCGCTAAACTCCTCCTCCGACGATACGGCACCGTCGTCTGCCCATCAGATCAATGTCACAAATTTTCAACGCAAAAGAGTAAAGCATATAATAGATTTCTGACTAAAAATAATACATGCTATGAAAAGATGGCCGGGAATAAATGTCATATGAGAGCTTCTGGAACCAGAAAATCAACTAAACACAAATTATAAACGTACTCAAAATAACAGCGCAGTAAATTTTGAGCAATGTGTAGCTTTTCTGACGACCAGGAATTGCCAAAAGCCTAGAAACTCGTTGAACAATATAGCGTACAAATAAAATTGTTTTCTTCTATTCAACTTTTGGTATCCAAATAGTGCCTTAACAAACAACACCATGCCATATCATTTAAAAAAATTGAAAATGCTTTTCAAAATTTAACATGTTTTAATACTTGGATCCACCATACAACATGACATAATTATACAATTCAAGACACCAAAATTGAATAGTAGATCTGAGTCTTCCAAACACATGGCTCTATGGTTACCGTTAGCCAGTTGGTAGTAATGACATGGTGTATTAGCTCAATTAATGGAATCAAATTAAACTAAATCTCTAAGATATATAACTTTAATCGGTATTGGCGAGTCAATTCATAAAATCATCAAAAATAGGAACTGCTGTCTTGTAGTAATTTTATTATCATATAATAAACAACCATATATCCACAAGTCATTTTGTTACAATTTACAAATGAAATTGATCCACTGGTTTATCCCAACGAATCATAATGTTTTATTCCTGTCAAGTAAGGGTGATTACAAACAATGTTTTTATATCGTACCACGAATCTTGGTAAATCAAAACCTATAATATTAAAGCATCCAACAATTAGTCATTTTAATTCATAACTGAGATTGATTCACATCAAACCATGGATGAATTTCCAGCTCCCAAAAAAAAAAAACCACCAAGGAAAATAAATAAATAAATAAATAGTAAATAATAGATGACGGATAAAAAAAAGGAGATTCCTTACAAGCAGCCGTAAAGAAAATTCAACCTCCATGTATGTGTATTAAACTCCCCTTTGCCCAGCAAACCGAAAAGTAGGAAAGCAAAAACAAAAAACGAACGTATCTACACAGACGTACATACCATGTATTATGTATTTACTATGAGAAGTGTACTCACATCACATATAGAACATCGGAGAAAAGTACCATGACAAATATCCTATGCACTGGTAGTATTGAAAAGGTACCATGATAGCATAAAAAAATTTATAAGTTTTAGTAAACCAATTTGATTTGGTAAGACGAGTTCAACTATTGTAATTCATGAAAGTTTTATACTATAGGTATGTTTGATTCATATATTCTTTAAACTTAATAGACTTAAATCTAGATTCGAGTATCAAAAATTCTTCGAATATACGTTTGTTTTTTTCAAAATTCGAATCATTTGAGTATCAAGAATCCAAGTTTTTAAAATTTTCATCCCCTTAAACTTTTAATACTCATATATCTTTGTTACAGTAAAAACTAAAATTCTTTCTTATATTTGAGAGAAAAAATCATAACTTCATTTGATATTCAATTAAGATGATTCTTTTTTCACTATGTTCCTAATGAAAGAGATAAATAAATCAAGATCCATATTTGTATATTTTTTAAGATCATTAACATTAATATTTTATTAGATTTGTTGATAAATTAAAAACTATCTTTATTACCTTTCCAAAAATAAATTTCAATTTTATTCCATACTCAGATTATAACTTAAATACACATCCAAACGTCAATTCGAATAACAATTCAAATCACTAACTCAAATCCTAATTCAAATCACACTAACTCAGATTAAATTACTGATTCAAATTCATTTACCAATCACGCCCTACAATTGTCTTTTGTGTTATTACCATAAACGGCTCAAATCAACGTGCCAAAGGCATGGTTAATTATCCGGCTACTATTTTTAGGCCTTTACAACTGCTGTACTACCTTGAATCAATGTCTTGTTACGTGTCTCACTCACATATATTACTCCACAGTCCACACCATAGACAAGTCATACACATGTAATAACAATTATCTAAAATTACACAGAATAAGGCTATAGTTTTTGTTATACTTGGTACTGATTTGGTGAAATATTAGCATAGCAAAGCAAAACAAAGCAAAGCAATGAATCTGCCGTTGCAGCCTGGTACTTTATATTTGTGACCAGCATACACACAACACACAAAGCATGCAAAGGTCGGCCCCTCAACATTAAAAGCCAGTTTCAGAGAGAGACACCCGGTGAAAAGAGGGACCCACCAGCCATGCTCTTAAGAGACGAGGATTTTGACGCCAAAAGATAGGCTGAACTCTCAACTTCAAAGCCCAGAGACTAGAGAGAGAGAAGAGAGAGAGAGAGAGGGTTAACTTGGGTGGGCTTTGGGGAGCAACCACTTGATCTCTCCCAGTGTCTGGTCGCGTCGTTTGTCAAGTCAGAGTGATAGTGAGAGTGAGGGTAGGAGTGAAAGAGACGCTCTTTAGTCAGAGTAGACAAGACGGTACGGCCATCAAATCAAATCATAACTCAGTACAGAAAGCAAGATAGAGAGAGAGAGAAAGAGAGATAATTTAGCTGGAGAGAGAGATAAAGAGACCGGGCGTGAACCTAAGGGCACGTTCCCCACAGCATAATGAACCCTCAACACCAAACACCAACCAATCACAGTCACTATACCCCTCCCTTCTACTATAATATATATATATACACACACATATATATCTTCTTCTAACATTTACAAACCTAATTGTGTATCTAAATAATGTTTCCCCTCTAACTTTCATTTATGATCTAGTTACTTTTTAAATATTTTTTAATTTTTTGTTTGGTTTCCTACTTTCGGATAAACTGTTTTATGTTCGTCTGTTACTTGGGCGTTTTTCTACTCTGGAATATTCTTATACAGTTTGGGGTGTTAAAAGCAGAGAATCCAAGAAAGAGAGATAACGCACGAAGCAAAACAAAACAACGCTCCTTAAGCACGCGTTGGCCTATATATATTAATACAATATAGACGGCAAAGCAATTCCTATATATATACATAAACCTAATTTAAATGTTGAAGAATGTGACCGTAACTTAGAACCAAAAACCCCATAACATGTCAAAGAAAACACTAATTGGACAAACACGTTACTCAACCAAGAGAGAGACTCTGAGGAAATAGAAAGAAATAGTTAGTTTTGTGGGTTTTTTTTCCCCCTTCAGGGATAGTGAGAGACTAGAAGAGAAGGGGCCCAGGAAAAGGAAAACTCCAAGCTAGGTGACAGACACGTGCACGCAATCATGAAGCAGGAAGACCCACGACAGGAACTGATAAATATTGTGCAGTTGACGTTGGTGGTGTATGGAAATGACAAGCACTAACTAGGCCAGTGCGCTTGGGGTTTTTGGGTTGGATTGGGGAAGTGAAGCGAGCCAGCGAGTGAGAAGAGGGGATGAGAGAGAAGTAAAAGACTTCACTAATTCAAGTAATTGTTAAGCAGATAAATATATACAGAGAGAGAGAGAGAGAGAGAGAGAGAGAGAGAGACATGCACACCCTCACACTAATCAAAAAGCTGGTTTCGCAGCGAAACTTGCGGGAGTCCATGTGAAGGCTGGTGCGAGGTGAAGTGAACACACACAACTTGAGACCACCCGCTCAACACGGGGCTTTTCTATAAAGTTGAAAATTACTTCACTTCTCAGACATTTGTTATAATATTTTATATTATGTTATTCCCCCTCCATTTTTGCCCATAATGCCCCTATGAGTACTCTAATGTTTCCCTTGATCTAATTTTTCCCATATTCATTAATAGACCTCCTTTATGAATGGCTCTAGCCTAATTGGTACGTCAATCATGAACAATACACAGAGAAAGCTCTACAGAAATAGGATGTTCATCCACGAGTGTAGTCATAACTTCAATCTTCTTACGGAACCCAAAAAAAATAATAATAATAACAATGACTAGCTAGTGATTCGGAAGTATTGACTGATTTGATTTTATTTTCAAAATTTTTAAAAATATTTTTACAAATTTTTCAAAATAAAAATTTTAAAAACTCTCAACACAATTCTTAAAACATTCTATTTTCCTAAAAAAATTTTTACCTATTTTAAAAAAATACCACACCACCCCCATTATATCAGATCACATACTTTGTTACTACGTACATGAATTTATGAGAATGTATAGTAAAATCCTATAGAACACGATACCAAACACATCATAAAGAGAAGTCCAAAATCGGCGCAAGTTCAACCACCTAGGGTTCGTTAAAGAATGAACCATCTGGGGTAACTAGAATTTTGAGTTTTATCAATGGAGAAAACATTCAGATGCCATCAAACTAGATAAACCTGGTAAAATATAAATAATAAAATAGTATTCGATAAATTAATCATTATTGGAGAAATTAATGAATATTCTACCACTACTTCTCCTCTCCTTTAATTCTACCTGAGAAGTAAAAAGAAGTTTTACTCATTCATTAACTACTCTTTCGTCTGCTTTCAACTCTTCCCCCTCTATATCAAGCATTATGCCTGACTAAATATTGTCGTTTATCATTTATAATCCGTTATTACTATGAAAAAAGGGGCTCAATAAAGAATGCAGCAGCAAATATAGCATCATATAAGCACTACAAAAACAGAAAGATGAATTCCCATTCTACGTTTCTAACCACATAAAAAAAATGCGTAGACAAAGTAATAAAAATATGTCTAATATACCGTAAATGCACGTGCATGCTACATGCCTATATATAGGAATGATCTTTGTGTGCAGTTCAAAACGACAAAACTTGCTAGTACAAAAAGTTGGTTTTTAGCTTGGAAAGATGGGACACGACTTCAACCATGGCTTCTTTTGTGAAAAAAACGGTGGACAAGGTGACGCCCCAAAAACAGTTTCCTATGAATCCACATTAAACTCATTTAAGTTACCAGTAAATTCTAACTAGGTAAAATGACTCCTAAATCATAGAACCCCACGCATTCATGGTAACATAGTATAGTGTTCAACACAGTATGGGACAATTAGGTTTACCCTCCGTTTGGCACAACAATTCGAACCAACCGCCCACAGTGTAAAGCTATAAAAACAACTACAAAGTAAAGCTCTCTACAATGTTTTGAATCAAAAATGTTCAAGCCAATAGTTTAAACTCTTCTCCCAAACACCTTATTAATAACTGCATAATATATATATATATATATATGATGAAGTTGCATAGGATGTTAGGACCTAAAAATGAATTTTGTGTGTGTGTGTGTATAGATTTGGCAACATTCAAAGAAACGGAAGAATCAATATTCATATCATGCAAGATTACACAGGAATATAACAATGACTTTTCCTATGAGAAAACCAATATTTTCTTAGCTAAATGATGATATGTAAGTGGAGAGGAAAGCAATAGAATAAAGAAAGTACAAGCCACCAGACAATGGCTTAATAATTAATTAAAAGGATTAAGAACGCAGCAAGTAGGGAATATGCAAGCACAGAACAGTCCTCAAAGAGACGCAAAAAAGTTTTTTCACTAACAAGCAGATCGGCAAATAGCTAGACACCCTTGTACAACAACCAAGCACGTGAATATATGCCAATTTAGTGTCCCAGTGGACCTGTGTAATGGTCGCAGGTATAAGAATGTTTCTCTTTTTCTTTTCCTTTTTCTTAAACATTATTATTTTAATAATCGAATCTTAGTTTTACTAGAGAAGATTAAGCAAAACCCACTTGAAGGTTTATGCAAACAAATACAATCAGGCCAGTTAAAAAGAGAAAAAAAAGGTGTGAACCACATAGCCTTGAAAAGGTAATTTGTACTTCCACGCATAAAAAAATATTAGTTGCCAACCGTAAAGAACCAGATTAGAGTGATCTATAATCCTTCTGCTAACCACTATTATTTTCTTTTTACTAATCATCACCACTTAGAATTTCTAAAGCTGCAATTCTTATTTTAATTGCATTTCACGGTTATCAAATGGAAACAACAACAGCTTTTTCTCTGATAGAGATGCCTAAAAAAATGCACAAATCTTTGCTATAATAATAAAAGTAAACGAAACAACAAAAGCAACTGTACTTAAGCCTTAATATATGCGATTTGTTATAACAAGTCGATCTAACAAGGAAGTGGATAGAAAAGCCATATAAAGTGTTAAAAAAAAAGGATGATAGGACTTATAATTTGGTACAAAATCAAAAGTAACGGATATTGAAGAAACAAAAGATCAGAACACCATGATCAGAAGCCAACATGATTACTTTAAGAAAGCCACTTTGACAAAACCCTCGTGATTAGTAAGACTCGCACGGTAAGTAATTCTCTAGCTAGTCATGATATTCAAGCTAATTAATCCAAAAGTGAAATGCATTTGGCATAACTGTATAGTATATAAATATATATATATATATATATATATATATACACACACACACGCGTTTCATATACAACCCATGATACCAAAGACAACATTGAAAAATATCAGCTGTATCATTAGTTTAGCTACAAACAACAAGTCACCAATTTCCAAGGCCAATTTTTTTAATTACCTATCGCTCCCACCATATCTTATCTTTACACCCATACGCTCCATTGGAACTTGAGACAACATAAAGAGACTGACCAGACATCATTGCACGCCATTACCATAAAAGATTAATACTAGTCAGGAGACTCCTGGATGTATTATATTCTATTGTCACTCAAAGTATCATTTGATGGATTATTTGAAAATTTTGCTTTAACATGTTGGCCTCACATTCTTATTGAGCGTTCATCATAGAATGAGGCGACACTTTCCAATTTTCAAGTCTCTCAAAAAATTTAATAATTAACCTATTTTGTAGCCGTTTAAATTTTGCAAGAGAAAACCCAGTAATAAAGTTAGTTTGAATCAAGACTTTTTACTTCAAACAATATTTGCAAACGGGTGCGAGTAGTTCTTAAAACTAATTAAATGTTGGAAAAGAAGATAAATAAAAGTAAAACTGATTACTTACAAGGCACCAGAATAATAGCTGACTTCACTCGGCTTCATATACAAGCAAACGCTTGAATTGACATCATGCAAATCAGCAGCAACAAACCCAATGTTTCTCCATTTTAAAAATATATATTTTTCTTTCTTTTTATGGGGATAAATGAGAAAGAACACATACCACCGATATGACTACATTTTGGAAGTTCTTTAAGGATGTCATCTAGTAAAACAAGACATGCACTAACAACATCATTCGTGGATGAATTTCAAATTTCATCCAAACTGATACATTAAAAAAGGAACTTCATAAGTGAATTGAAATCAAAAAAAGACCACCACGACCACAAGAATGAAAAACAAGAAACACAGAAAAAATAATAGTAATAATAATATAAAATATTATTTTTTCTCCATAACAGGAAAGTGATCAGGGAAAAGAAAGAAGAAAAAAAAAAAAACATCTGAAGAGTGCCGAAGAATGGAAAGCTGCAGTGACAAGGATTCTTAGGGAAAAGGGGAAAAAAAAGAAATAAATTAACCGTCACTGTGTTCCAACACTCGGATTACTATTTGAGATGTCACCACGGATCTCTGAAACGTCAAAATCAGAATCTCCAATGCGGAAAAGGCTTGGCGCATTTCAGATGAAAAATAATAACAGTAAAAAAAAACTATAAAAAAAATAACAACAATAAAGCTAAAGGAGAAGAGGGCAAAGGCAAAGGCAAACAAACAGACGAAACAAGATGTGGGTATTTGCAAAAACGATCAGAATACATAAACCCAAGTCCCAAACAAACAAATGCAAGATCAAAAAGAAAGTATAAAGAAAAATTTCCTCTCGACACTGTTATGAAAGGTGCATCCATCAATGCACATAAGTACACTTTAAAGCTTTCTTGTATGGACAATGAAGGAAGAGGGAAGGGACATGCAATGACAAATATAGACTATCGATCCCACGCACATGTAAAGAAAACTATACACATTTTTTCCTTTTACTGAAAGCTAAAGAAAGAAACTACGCATTTAATAAATCCATAATTATGATGATGATGATGATGACCATACGCATAAATATACATACATATATATATATATATATTTCGGACTATAAGAATATGAACAAGAAAGAAAATAGTTACAAAATGAATATAGACCTGAGTGGGAGAGAGAGTTGTTTCATTTCTAGGGTTTTTCGCCGTTTCTTTTTGTCATAAAAGAAAATTGAAATATATATCAGTTAATTCTGCGAATATTATTTATTGAATAGGAAAAAGATAGGTTTTTCAATGACCGCCTCGTGTTACTCATGATCAGGTCCTAAGTATTATGTTCATGGATGTATCGTGAACAAAAATTAATCACACGCTAACGTGCAGAGTTCCAGAAGATCACAAAAATAAAAGATAATTATACTCAGATATATGTAAATACACAAACATATATGTGCATTTAATGGTTCTTTTGTCTGTATGCGAGCACAGTGATAATGAAAAGAAAACTAAACAAAGAGAACATAATAAACCATCAATATTCATAGAGAGAGAAAGAAGGAACTGACCGGAAAGGCCTCTGGTATTGGTGGCACCGGTGCAGAGATTGCTCAGTTGCGTTTCGATATTGTTCAGGAAAGTGGTCGCCTCATCAAAAGGCCTCGCGAGATCCGATTTATACTTCACCAACATGTCACAATAGGCTTCCTATTTTCACAAACAAACCCAAATTAATTTTAAAAAAATTTATATATGTTACTTTAAAACTTTTTTTAATTATTAATATTATTGCAGACAAAGAAATTGAAGAGTTAGCTAGTAGTCGTAGTAGTCGAGAGACTTAAGTCATGAAGACCAATTTTTGTTTTTTCTTTTTTTTGTTTTTTCTTTTTTTGTAGAAAGCGGCAAATTAAAGAAATTATTTTGTAGAAAGAGAGAGAGAAGTTGTAAGTTAAGCGGGGGGACCATGAACTCGTCAAGCTCGGGATCGGCTCCTAAGCACGTGGAGATAATGGAGTCGCGCTTATAAAGATCGTTTTTTCTGCGGATTTCGTCCAAAAAACTGGCTATTTCCGGAGGCGCACCAACCTATATACACATATATATGATCATGTATTAGCAACAACAAACAAACAAATTAACAAACAAATCATTATCATCTTTTCAATTGACGGCAATTGCGGCGCAAATTGATCGAGAGAAGAAAAAGTTATCGGACCTTTTGGCAATCGATGTAAGCTTGGAGAAGGCGAGGATAGGAAGGGTGAGAGGCGATTTTGGCCTTGATGAGCCTGGAGACGTCTTCTTCGTGGTTGAAATCGGGAGTCATGGAGGCGGCTTCGGAGATGGCGGATGCGGCGGAGAGGAACTCGTCGGATCCGAAAATCGGGAGGCGATCGCGGAAGCCGGACGAGGAAAGAAGCGCCTCGTACTCCGACGGATGGATCAGATTCTCCGGCGACATCAGAGCCTTGTCCGAGTAATCCGTCGCCGTAGTCGTCGTCGTCGTCGCCGCCGTCGTCGGTTGGAGGCCATACATTTCGTCCATATTTACTGAAGGCTTATCTTCTTCTTCGTGTTTCTTATCTTTCTTCTAGAAGACGGAGAGAAAAAAGAGCACCAAGTTGTGAATGATAAATTACTGCTTCTTAACAGTAAAGAGAAATTAGAAAGAAAGAGGAAAAAAAAAAGAAATTCTTTTTGTTATAAAATTTGGAGTTGAATTTTTTAAAAAAACTGAGAGATTGGATTTGCAGAGGGTAACTGGAAGTAGTAGTGTTCTTGGAGAGTGTGTTGAGTTTAAGAATGGAGATGCTTGAGACCGAGGCTGTCAAGCTGAGCTTCTTGTTTTCTTTTTCTTTTTTTTATAATTAAAATAAATAAATTTTTCCTTAAAAAATAAAGGAAATCTTTTTTTTTTTTAAATCAGAAAAATTCCTGCTCATTAAGTCTTCGTGTGTTCTTTTTCCTTTTTTTTTTTTTTTTTTTTCTCGTTTTGGGTTAATTACAGCGCTACTGAATTCTCAAAGCAATAGACAAACGCCACATGTCTATGAGCTAAGTCATATTGACCTCAATACTGGCAGAGCAGCCTTTTTAAATGCCAATATTGACCTTCTCTAATTTAACATGTTAAATTTCTGAAATATTTTTATTAAGTTTGATAATTAAAACAGTTATTTTCTTTACATTCTCCATTTCCATTGGAATCGGGGGATTATTTTTCTACCAATAAAATATTAAAGCAAGTTGCTTACTGTCTATAATTAGCTAGAATCTTTTCTTCTTTTTCTTCTCAAAGTAAATATGGGGAGTCTTCCAACTCTAAAGAGTCCTATAAATGGAAAGGCAACAACTATCAAGTGTCCTTGGAGGGACACAAATTTAATTACAATATTTAATGTATAATAGTATTGCACTACTATGCCACACTTTTGTATATATTGATTCATATGTGGGTTCATCTAAAGAAAGAAAAAAAAAATTATGTGTCTGGTAGTTTCAAAATAAGTCTTATTTATCTGTAAAATGGTCATACCAAACTTTTCTAATAGAGTTTTAGTATTTTTAGTTTCAACCAAAACTTTTAGTTGTTAGAGTATAAAATTTTTAGATGTTATAATACAAAAAAAAATTATAATATAAAGTTTTTATATGTTATTATATTTTTAATCTTTCCAAAATAAGACAATGCTCTCAAACCGAGTGTAAGTTAATATGTTAATTTGTCATGAGTTTTAATATGTATAGAAAAATAAGCTTTTGATGGGACTGTAGACTGTACAGAATAGTGCAAGAAAAATATTCCATTGATAATTTAAGAATCATTAAATTATAAACTAATGCTAATATTATATATATTGGCTCTTGTATTTATTTTTTAATGCAATTCGATGCAATAAGTGAGTTTTCACAATTCAATTAGATGCTATGATTTCATTTATAGAAATATATAATATTTCAGCCAACAAAATATGACAAGTAGCTTACAACATCCATTGAATCTATAAATTTATAAGGAGAATATTTTTAGCAGGTATGTATTAAAAAACATTGTTTTACGATATTTTTCTTAATTTTTTGTTTTACATATTTTTTCATTTTGACGTAATTTAACTAGATTTAAAATGTTAAACACGTATACTACCCATAGAAATAGTGTAAAAAGCACTATCATAATAGATATACAATAGACAATATAAACCAGTCCTTTTATCCGGTACTGTTGGGCTTGGAGGAACAAGCTCACCTTTAATTCTACAGAAGGATGGAAAATCGTATGTCATGCATAACATGATTACATAACAAATCCGTGAGAAACTCCTGGCCAATAAGAACAAAAGATGAGTCTGTTCAACTGCTAAATTGCTTTATCAAGATGGGACTAATTAATACTGGTAGTACGGAGAAAAATAAATAGGTTCACCCGTGTTATATGGCATTTGACAACTTGGGTTGAGGTACAATTTCTTTTACTATAAATCAAGCGTATTTGAGAGCTGTGTGAATCATAAATTTAATTATAAATAATATAAATTTTTATATATTATAATAAAAAATAAAAATTATTATAATATAAAATTTTTATATATTATAATAAAAATTATTCTTATTAATGGTTTTCATGATTAACCAAACACCTCATATATCACACCTAGCCATAACATGTAAATAGTAGGGGCAACTTGGTCGCTCTATGTCTAATAGGATGCTCGGGAGCAACCCTTCTTTTACATTGTTTTTTTCTTTTAATTACAGTATTTTTTGTTTTAATTTATGGTTTTGACTATGTTTTTAAACACTTATAAAAAACTCTTCATTTCTCTTTTCAATCTAACGAGTAAGTAACTTATACAATATTTGACAACCTTAATTAGAATGAATGGTTTCAACTTGAGTAATTTAAAACTCTCATATATTACAATATAAAACAAAAATAAACTACAATATAATACTTTCAATTCAAACTAACAATTTTAACTTATTTTCTAAACGTCCTATAAATCATTCTATGTTTGCAAATGAAAGATGTTGGTAGCAAAAACTGAAGATCATTTCTATGACTACAATTTTAATGCTCTCTAAGAATATTATCCATAAGTCGACATCGATGAACTCAGCAAAGAGTATTGGGACCCACTAAGATATGGGATTTATACGAGTATAATACGACTGACATCTTATGAACGCAAATTCGTCCCAATTATGCTCAATAAAGAGGAACCAAACTTGAAAGTTGAAAGAGAAATAAAAATAATAATAAAAAAAAGAATGGAATATGTGATGTAAGGTAGTGGGGTATAAAATTTTTTTCGAGTATAAACTGACTTTGTACTCTTTAGTAAGCTTATTCTTATGAAGCCAGCAAGAAGAAACTGATCACTGTGAATTTGTGCGATATTAGTATAGAGTATTCTACTTGCCGAGCAAAAGAAAGAAAAAGAGTATTCTACTCACTGTGATAACCAATTTTAACTTACAATTCATATCTCAAAGTATTCGCAATGATCTTATATCTACCAAATCATATGAAGATTAGTCCGAAAGATGACGAAGAATTAAAAGAAGATTTAACAACAAAAGATAAAGAAGAATTAAAAGAAGATTTATCAATATGTTTGTTGAGATTCTTACACTAATTAGTAATCACCAATATAAAAATTAAACTAGAGTTTATAATGTTTATTTATAACCTCAAATATGTTAGTTTTATAAACCTCACGTGATATAAAAGACTGGAAAAGGAGAGCATTAATCTTTCTCCACCTAAATAAATGAATGTTAGATTTATGTAAATACCCTTCAAATTCACATGTTACAATTTCATAATTATGTAATTATGTAAAATAATATTTTCATGAATACGTTAATAAGATTATAATTTTTAATCTTAATAAAGTCTAAACAGAGAATAGATTGTTTAATAATATTATAATTTTTAATCTTAATAAAGTCTAAACAGAGAATAGATTGTTTTTCGTAATACCATCTAATAAACAAGCAAACACTAAAAAATTTGTTGCTTTATTTTCCTTTTCAAACTCATTGCTTTTCCACTAGGGTGTTTGGCATAAAGTAGTCCAGTCTATTTTCTTAATTTTAAACATTGTAAAGCTCTCACATGCTACAGTAATAATAAAAAAATCACTACAATATAAAGCTCTCACATGCTACAATAAAAACAGTTCTAACCAACAGTTCTAATTATCTTGTTAAACACTTTATATTATATTAAACCCGCCATTATGTTTCAAATACTAAAGTCATTTTTTTTCATACATGGAATGGAAACCTAGCAGACTAGGCATAGGTCATTTAAATGTAAGTTAGGGAGAGAGTATCAATATTAATCAAGAAGGTCTAATTACAAACCCATCATTTCTTTCACTCCTCCATTATTAGTTTTCAACTGTTGTTCGGAAATAGTGGAAACCATAGTCTTAAACAGAGACTAGCTAAAACCTAAATCCGGTACATACCAGAAATTCTCTAGCATTGGAGTAAGTTATAATCTGACATGTAAAAGGATAGTTTGAAAAAAATGCCCTTCAATCTAGCTTGTGTTTAGATTTGAATTTGACTTTTCTGCGCATCACAATTTTTTTCAAAGGCTTTTGAGATTTGATTTGAATTTTTCGTACAGTAGAAAATCTAAGATAAAGCCGTTCATGATAATTCCTTCTAATTAATACAACACTAATATTATTGATTATTACTATTTTTTTCTTTAATTTTTCTGAACAATATTAATACCATAATAAAAAAGATACTTGTTTTTGATAGACAAGTTTTTAGTTGTTACATTTTCAATCAGGATATAATTTACAACAACTGATAAAATAACGTTAAAAAATTCAATTATAATATCTTTTTGTATTAGCTAGTTGATATATATATATATATATATATATATATACATATATTTGAAGGATGAGTAGAATTGATAACATTCATGATTAAAGATGGCCAGCATGATTCTGGCTGTCCGATACGTGGGACAAATTTTGATCCAATAAAACAGAATTCACTAATTAAACTTGTATATTGAGTCACAAATATGCCCACCTAATGTAACATTGCATTAAACTTCTGGTAAGTTTCTGACCTTTCTGGCGGGTCTATGTCGGGATGGGAGCGCAAAACTTTGTCAATAATTCTGGGTCGTTATGTCTTAATTACATAATACTTTATGTTATCAAAGGCTCTAGAAATTTTCAAAAAAAAAAAAGCTCTGGAAGTTTGTTCTTCGTTTTTTCTTTATTTTTTATGTTTTCTTTGCTTCTTTATCATGTTATTAATTGTCAATTTATTGATATTGCATGTATCACCTAACAATAATTCCAAATATTGTTTCACATCCAACTCCACTTTTAAAGTGTTTATTTTATATTTTTTTCACTCTATTTTTTTTAAATGTTGATTTGTCAAGGCAATATATAGGGTATTTAAAAGTATCTGTTTGAACCAATTAGTTTAAAAAAATGTAACATATGAAAACTTTACACTGCAATATATAAAAATTTTATATTATTTGAGTTTAAATCAGTGCATCACTTTAACTTTAATAATCAGATATCTTGGAGTGCAGTTACATATGGATGTGGATATGGAAGGTGTGCTGGACACCAGCTTCCCATGGAACAGAAGTTTAATTCATTTTGCCAAGAATCACTTTGCATTTCTTTTTTCTTCACAATTATCTTATTGTTTTTTTGCTAATGCGCTTTCTATTTGTTTTTACTAGATAGAATAGTGGCTGTCGGGAAAAAAATATTAACAATGCTAGTGGAGAATATTTACCATGGCAAAGTACATTAACTTGATGTTTTTGCTTTACCAGGGGGGAAAAGAAGATATTTTTTTGGTGTCCTTTTTATTATAATATTAGCAAAACATTTCTTTAATAATATTGGTTTTATTTTATTTTATTTTTTGCATCCCCAAACTTACTGTTTTGTTAAATTTACAAAGAAATTTACTGTTTTGTTTTGATTTCTGAATTAAAGCGATCAATTTCATTCCCAAACTTGTTCAATTTCAACCATGATGGTATATTTTTTTTAAAGATGTTACTATCATGTGTGTGAATAATGTGTTTGGACTATTAGTTAGAACCAATTCGATATAAAACTCTCATTAACTACAGCAAAAAGTAAAAAATTACTACAATATAAAACTCTTATATGTAATAACTCTTAAACTTAAAACTTTATAGATTGTTTGGCATGATAGTGACACTGTAACATGTGAAAATTTTATATTATTTATAACTAAAAAATTGATTAAAATCAACTCATTTCAAACAGACTATTAGTTTTAACCAACTTATTAAACGGCTTATTAACGTAAACAAAATACGATACACATAGTTTACATAAATATATTCAAATAAAAAAATCGTGTGTTGGAAGGATAGAAAAACCATTACTTGACAGCTAACACCCGTTTTTAGTTAGCTGACCATCTCAATACAGTTAGGAAGTTGGCTTCCGTTATAAACCATCTTAATACACGGCTCTCAGTTCACACAATGGCCCAACGTTCTTAATTTGAGCTAGATCTTACCTAGAATTACTTTCGTGAATAACTTGACAAAAAAAAATATAATAAAATAAATAAATTTTAAAGTATTATCTAAGGAAAATAAATTTCAACTCTCATAGCTGGCAATAATTAATGGCTACTAATGACACGTCCACAAAATATCTTAAACAGAAAAATTCAAAACTGCTGCCAAACAAATTGCAGTATTTAAATATTATTTCACTAGAATCTTGCTTAGCAGCATGTTTATCCGAATCGAGGTCAGTTTAAGATTGGCCAAATTACAAACACGTCAGACCAATTTCCCGAAAGGGAAAGTCATTTTTATTAGAAAAAGTTGCAACTGAACAAACAGATACTGGTGGGGAGAACATGGAAAACGTCTCTGTTTTACTCTTCATTACCTTTTTTTCTTTGCGTTTTCAATTGGAAAGCGAATCACGCGGTAACAGAAACTGTTCGGGTCATCATTAGAATTTTGTGCTAGGCCATTTAAAAAAAATAAAAAAATAAAAAAAAAGAAAAAACTGTGGAGGAGACGCATGGTGTTTAGCCATCACATTAATATTAATATAATGTTTATAGATGACTCCACTTTGAGCTTTGTTGAATCTAGCTTGTCAATTATGATTGGATTATAACAAATTAAATTTTATTGAACTATTTTATTATTATATATGTTTATTACGTGTTTAATGGTGAAAAAAGTGGACATTTAGTAGTTTTGACTTAATCCGTGAAATTCAATCCCTAAATTCCAATAGTTTTGGGTTAGATTTAATTGGGTTGAATGAGTTATTGAATTAGTAATAGATTGATACTTTAGAGTTGAATGATTTTAGATTATATTGCGAATTGAACATTTAATTCTCCATGTGTGGATCGACTCTGTAGTATGCCTAGTTGCCTACAACCACACAGTTGAACAACATTTCATCTATTGATAAGATTTTTCTTGTAAATACTTTTTTATCTGTTCTTAATCAAATCTTTTATTTTTATGTTTTCTTGCTTTTTTTTTTTTTTTTTTTGCTCTATGGCCCTCTCAAAATTTTCTGGTATATTTCTCCTAAATAATATATTCCTTCTAGCTTGCTCACTAAAATCTTTTTTATGCTTGTCTAATCATATACAATATGGAAAAACATTTTTGATTGAGACTTGTATTTGAGTTCATCTTTTTTTTTTCTATTTATTTTTAAAATATTTTTCAGCTTTTTCAGGCTTTGTTTTATGTTTGATTTTTATTTTTTTTATTGTATCTCATTCAAATACCTATTCTCAAATTTGCCTCTATTAAAATATTTTTTAATCAAATATATCCCGCTTAAGTGTATTTTTTATGCAACCCTTTGAACTTTATTCTATAGCGTGGCATTTCTTTTATCACAATACAAAACTAGCAATACTCATAAGGTATTTCTTTACCTAAAAAAAAAGGTAAATACACACACACACACGCACACATATATATGTATATATCATGTTTGAATTTAGAGACTATAGGCAGAACCTGCGTACCTTTTGATTCTTGAAGTTTCTAGAGCCTGGAGCAAAGCATCAGCCACTTGCTCGAATCTCCAATCAGGGAATGCCATTAGAACTTGCAATTCATTTTAACATATACAAGACCATATGATTAAATTTGGTTAATTATCTTTTCAAAAGGTTGATACATAATTAATCAATAAATTAAGCCACACTTTAGAGTTTAGGTAGGAACAGTGACTGAACTTTACCTGCGCAGGAGCTGATTGGTAGTTGCTTGACTGAACTGAAGTGACAATCGTAAACTCATCCTAGAAAATGAAAAGATTGGGAATTGCATCTGAAACTTTGGCTAATTGGGCCGTGGGTTCTTTTTTTTTTTCGTGTTGCACTTGTAGTACTACAACTCATGAACTATTTATCTATAGTCGAACGAGTAATAAAGTGGCTTGTTTTTTTGGACAAACGGAGAAGCAAAACACACAGGAATATTGAGAACAAGGAGGACATTAAGATGGGCATTTTTTGCTTCTTCAAGGTCTAGGAACTCTTTATAAGTTCCTTATTTATGCATAGCTTTCTAGAAACCCAAAAAAGCTTTATGGGTGGCTCTGCTAATTGGAAATATACTTTTATAGAAATGGGATATCTACATCCATATCCTATATATATATATATATATATATATATATATATATATATATATATGTGCTTTTGGAGTCAAAACTTGAACTTTTGAGATAAGAAACTTGATTTATGAATTAATTAAGTTATCATGGAGAATCTATATTGTCCTTGTGTTCCCTTTTGAAATATTTAAATGATGGGGAATCCACATTGAGCTGGATTTTATTTTCTAAATTTGAGAGGGCTGTTATCTTCATTGCTAAATTTGTTGAAGAGATAAAATATAACGAAGGTATATCTTTTGATTAGAGGTTGAATTGATCATAAAAAAAAAATTAGGCCAAAAATTATGCTACATTTTGGGAAAATAAAACTTCCATTGAAAAGAAGCAAATGAAAGGCTTTAACGAAAATTCTCGTGGAATTAAGAATGAAGTTTTCATTCTATATATGTCAGATCATGAATTAATAATTGTATCTAATCTCCAAAAAAATCCCAATAGATTGAAATTTCTCTTTTTAGAATGGAATTTTTATGGAATCTCTTTGAATAGGATCACAACTTATTTCATGTTATTTACATGAGATTCTTCTTTTTTCTTCTTAAACAAGTTCCCCAGAGGACTTAAATAATCCATGATTTATGATTTATGTATTCTGATTTTGCAACAATACATTAAAAAATCACTCGAATGGGAGAAAAAAGAGTTTAACGAGTCATTAGAACTTTTATTTGTATGTGATATATATTATATTAAAAACTTGGGTTTTAATTAAAAAAACACTTTATAAAAGTAAAAGGAGAATATTGTAGCATATGGAAAAAAAAACTATCCATAATCAAACTATCATATTACATGAAAAACAATAAATAAGAAACAATAACACTATCAGGTATTTAAAAATACCGTTGAAACTGTAAAATTATGGTTCCAACCAACTTTTTTACAGTGTTTTATCTTAAATAATACAGTAGTTTTTGTTCTAATTTTGTTTTCAAACACAGACAATGATTCAAAATTACGTGTTTAAAAACTCTCTCTTAAGCACACGTCAAAAAATACTATTACAAGGCCAATTTATAATAAAGTCGCCTACGTAGTAGCACAATTATCTCAAGTGTGCACGTGCCATGTAGTTCTTGGGAATCCCAGAAGTGTACGTATGTATCTATCTGGGGTTGAATTATATGAGAAAAGATGGTCATGATAATTCACTTGACAATGAGATGTGGTCCATGAATCTTCTTTCTTCTTTCACGATAAAACATATAGAACTATTAATATTAATGTATACTAGTCCAGATTTTCGATAAAAGGTATTGCCTTTGCCTTTGTAGTTAGAGGCGAACGTAAATGCCATATGCAATTGTGGTCCACGATTCCTTTTCATCGTTTTGCTTTAACTACTTTATTTAAAATATAAATTAAAAAAATACTTTAGGTTGCTGCAAAACAACGTTCGTTTCTTCTCGTTTTCAGGCTTATAAAGTACGTAGCTTTTAGTAATTCCAGCTGTTCTAAAAATAAATTAAAAAAAATCTCCATTTGAAAGTAAGAAAAAAAGAAGAAAGAGTTTCTGTGAAGTTTAATTACACTGATACTTTCTATAATTTGCAAAAATAATCAGAGATATTGTAAAGCTAATTACATCAACCCTAACTTTTTAAAATTACCGAGACAGCTTTTTTTTTAGTTAACCTTAAAAAATGACCAAAATTTGAGTTAAACTTTCTTTAATGCTAAAAATACCTCTCTATGCATGCAAAAAAAAAAAAAAGTTTTAGCAACATATCTTAATGATGTTTTTATGCTAATTTAGCATAAAAAAGGGTTTAGTTGATTTATCTACACTTGTGAGGATAATTTTCATTCTACCAAAATATATATATATATATATATATATATAAGCCTAAGGGCTAAGATTTAGACTATTTAGAGTGTCCAAATTAATTGATGTATTATTGTCAAATTATGGTTATAGTTACCATGATTAAGCTTAGGGGGTGTTATTTTTTTATTAAGAGGTATCTCTGTTGTTTCGATAAAGCATATAAGATGTCTACATAATTAACCTTTTATGTAAAAACATCATTTTTTTTAACTTGAGAATGGAAGAAGTCAAATTCTTAATCTTTTGGTGGAGTTAGGTATAGTTTAATTAATAAACTATGACTGCAACCACAATAAATTTTAGCATTAAATGTAATGAAAATTGTATTAAAATAATTATTTGAAATTAAAACTATATATAATACAAATCTTACTTTTAAAACTAAAGACAGGATCTTACCATATCATAAAATTATAAAAAATTAAAATAAAAGAAAGTGAAAGTAAAGATGTCCTCGGACAACTCGTCTTAGTGGATCAACTAAAGCGCAAACACAACCAAATCGATCAAAACCTCAATGAATTTGGAGACATAGTCTACAAATTGTAGAAATAGACCAACGACACGTGTTCTTAACGACACCATAATTAGTGAAAGAGGATCTTTCCACATTTTGACACCCTTTTATCATCATTCGTTAAAAACAGTACTTCACACGAGCAACAGTATTACGTTATGAAATTATTGTTAATTTGGTCAAGTAAAGCACAAACCCCAACCTTTTTAGAGGTGCTAATTAGAGAAGGTTGTTCTCGGTTTATATTTATTATTAACCCCTTACAATAAAAGTCCATATGAAAAAATAAAAAAAAGGACGTGGAGTATCATATAGCTTTAAATTCCTTACGACAGCTTGACCATGAGTCATTTTCAATGGATACCATTGTAAAGATCAAAGATTTATATATGCAACCTATGTTTTTTATAATAATTGACTTTCAATGCAATTGCACGTTGCACGATTAGCCACAAGCCACGTTAAAATCAAAAGGGCAACATCTTAATTAGAAAGTTAATTTGCCCAAAAGGGGATATCAACATCTTATCAAGATTTATGATGCCCGTAAGGAAGAATTAGCCCACCAAAGCGTTTGAGACTAATATCTTTTTCTTAATTAATCAAAAGTTTCCGTGCGTGTTACGTTATGATCGGCTAACGAGCACGTGTTATTTTCTGATCGGCTAATGAGGCCACGTAAAAATGATTTGTTGTCGTAGACAAGCTCCGTAATCACCGTCCAATATGAATTTTCTTTTCCCCTCTGATCTTGGAATTATGCAAATTCCAGACACAAGACCATATCATTGAGTTTGGAGATCATGATATTGTGGAGTGAATTAACTTTTTTATGCTTTTTAAGCGAATTCGTCCATATACTATAAAGCATATGGAACAAAGAAAATGCCATATGATATATCGTGCATGTCTCCTGGCTTTTGCGTTGTTTTTAGTCTTTGAGCAAGTCAAAAAGGAATTTTTGCTTGGTGGTGAATTGGACAGAGGCTTTTGGATGATCAGAGGAGGATCTATATTGGTCAAAAGGAAAGAACAAAATGAAGAAAAGAAGGAGGATAATATATTATTTATACGTCTCGAGTGTTTAAATAGCGTTTGTTTTATTTAATTTTTCGATAAAAGTTTGGCTTTTTTCTGTTTTTGCTCAATTAAAAGGTTTGGATTTCTTCCATGCATGTTGTTTTTAATATTGTTTTTGCCTGCATAATTAGCTAGCACTATGTTATAGTCATGATCTTTTCTCTCTTTCTTTCACAAAAACCCCAATGATTAAAGAAAAACAATATTCATTTACTTTGTTAATATATACTTTATAGCCGCACAAGAGAGAGAGAAAGGGAGGGAGAGGGAGAGGGATCTACGTACTTACGGTGAAATTCTAAGCGTTAGAACTGACTTCTCTTTACAATTTGACAAATGTTTGATAAAATTTGATTGAACTTTTATATGTTTCTGGTAAGACAAGTGATAAGAGTACTCTCACTTTTTGCAAGAAACGTGCGCTATGCTCAATATTTAGATTTCAGCTCTAACAAGAGATTTGCCACAGTTTTTTTTTTTTTTAAAGTGAAACTGGCTAATATTATTACTAGCAGATTGTTGTGTACATAGCGACTCATAAAAGACGGTAAAAAATAGGCCTCAAGACATTATTAAAATTTAACAGAGCAAGATTAGCTAACGTACGAGCCACGTAAATAATTCTTTATGCGGAAAGTATTGCAACAAGAACCATAATCAGCTTCTACAAACATACTTCTATATATTTGATAACAAAGAGATTTACCACAGATTTCGATGCCAATACATTGGCTAAAAGATTTCAAGGGCAAAGCCATCTAATTATGCGGTATTTAAGTATATGCTAATCGAGACCACTCACCTATTGCAAAATTATCTCCGCCGCTCTACAACAATAGTTTCATCATGTGATGAATCCGATCATATATAGACAAACGTTGACATACATACATATACAAAAAAAAAAAAAATATATATATATATATATATATAACAATATAATACCAGCGCACATATATATAATTCATGATCATATATGTATGCACACGTTGACATACATACATATATAAGTGGGTGTTTGGAAAGGTGGTGGGAATCACTTTTACTGTAGCATGTGAGAGCTTAATACTGTAGCAATTTTATTTTATTTTATTTTTTTTATTGTTACTGTAGCATGTGAGAGCTTTTTACTGTTCATAACTGAGCTTGTGGTGAGAACTGAGTGGTGGGAACCATTAAATATTGGTGGGAACCATTAAATATTATATAACAATATGCTAGCATATATATATATATATATGTATATTATGACATGGAGGAGTGTGCTGTATGCATGGACGCCCAAAGCCAACTTAATTGCCATTTAGAAGGGAAGTGTTGCTGGTCAAAAGAAGCCAAGATTCTCTTAACCATTTTGTGCCAAAGTAATGTTTTTTCTAAGGCGTATTGGAAGACAAAGATGGAGCGGCCTTCAATTTGGAGATTTTTTGTTAGTGGAGAAATCCTAATCAAATATTAAGACTAAAAAATTCGGATTATCTTTTTACCTACCCTTTCCAAAGATATAGTTCTTTAGTTAACAAAGAATATTGCCACTTTAATCTCAGATAAATTTAGAGAACTTCACCTTTTTCCTAATAAAGTTCATAAAATGATATTTTTCTTGACTTATCTTATTGGTTAGCGTTGCTAAAATCATTTTATTAGTCGCTAGAGTCACCCGGTGGGCGATTATCAGTTTACAGCTACCGAAAGAGCTATATATATATATATATATATATATATGTAGGAGGATCGAACCTCCGTCCCTCAGCCCAACACCCACCCTACGCCAACCCTCCGAATGCCATTAGACAAACACGTTTTGGGCACAAGCTATATATAAATGATAATAATTTTGTCACAGATACTCTATAAATTTCAGTGAAACGTGACATAAAAAAGGCAAATGCAAATTCTTTATTAGAGATTGTATTTTATATAAGTGTTTGTGCATATATATATATATATATATATATCACGAGATATATTATGCAATCCCATACTGTTATATTTTTATAATTAAAATTTTTATTTATAATTTTTAACCTTGGTACAAGTCTCATATGATCTCAAAGTTCTATCAATATTATTTTTTAAAGACACATAAAAGGTAAATATCAAAAATCAATGTTAACGCTTTTTTATATTAAAAAAATAAAATTTTGGTGGGCCAATATATAATGTTATTTCAAATAATAAGTCAAACATAATCAATAACCCTTTAGCACAAATAAATAAATAAACCAACAATGAGCAATGAAAGAACAAAAATTGAACGCATGATAAATCGGTTGCTAAAGTTAGCATTAAATATAGCATATGTTAATAATATCATTAAGAGTAACATTTTATTGAATGATGATTTTCTTACTCAAATGCAAAACTTTGACATGATTATAATAATTTGACGTTGTAACATTTATATCATATTATTGGTGTCAATTGACAAATCAAATTGGACTAGGGTTATTTGTGGATTAGTAACAGATGATTTTCAATGATTCAGTTTTGTAGCACGTTGACACCGTTGGTTTTCAAAAATTGACACCAAACATCCTCGAAAAAGAAAAAGCAAGGAACCAGGCAGTCGTCAATCGATTTGACCTCCAGCACGACGTGGTTTGGTTTCACTGACTACAAGTATGGGTCACACCACCCTAACCCCCCATTTGGCAGAAGTGGTTCCCATCACTTTTTTAGTTATAAATAGTGTAAAGTTTTCACATGTTACAGTAATTCACTACATTATAAAACTCTCATATGCTACAGTAAAAATGGTTCTAACCAACCGTTACTACTACCCTTCCAAACACTCCATAAATTGTTTTTTTTTTTACAACAATTACGGTTGGTTCCAGCCCTAAAACAATCCAACACAACCTCATGCGTCTCTAATATGAATTAATTTGCGAAATGTAATTAAAGAGGACAAAGACAAAATTAATTTGGACTTTGGAAGAGGTGTGAGATGTTTTAGTAGAGGGTAAAATTGACTTTTTGGTTGTCCTCAAGCGCGTATTTCAAACTTACATAAAGAAAACTGTACAAGTGCATAACGGGCCTTTAGAGTGATATTGGGCCTAATTTTTTGGCATGCAAGCCCATCAAATAATTAGACTTTCTAAAAAAGAGTAAATTAGGCACCGTGTTCCATCATTTTTTTTTTAATTCCATTATTTCTCGTAACGTAAAAGACCAAAATATTTTTAGATCATACCTGTTTGTTTAACTATAACCCCTTATGATGGATGTTATTATGTTTCAAACTTTCTTATAGAAATGATAAAATTAAAAAACAACAAGGTCTTTACATACATGATATAAATGTTAAGCTGTGATTGATTTAAACTACTAATAGGGTGTTTGGAAGGTGGTGGGAACCAGTTGTGAGAATCACTTTTACTGTAGCATATGAGAACTTTACACTGTAGCAATTTTTTTTATTGTTACTGTAGCATGTGAGAACTTTTTACTATTTATAACTGATTTTGTGGTGGGAACTACAGTTCTTACTACTTTGCCAAACACTTCCTAAAAAATTATACTTGCAAAAAGTACTACAACTACGTCATCACATTATATTTAGAATACCATGTATACCTTGAGATATAGTTGATGTCCTATCTGACATAGACTTGTATTTACCATTACCGACGACACCACTTGTGCAAGAATACTCCGAAAATACCAAAAAATATAAAAATTCATCAAATAATGAAAACATTTCAAATTAAAAAAACACCACCATTGTCAAAATCAAGCAACGAAGGCAATCTCAACTAGAAGGTTGGGTTGAAGATCTGTTATGGAGTCACGGCACCGTGAGGAAACATGAGGAGGAGCTTGCCGATTGTAGATTAGGTGGAGCTCTCCGAAGTGATGTCAGAGGGGAGATTCGTAGATCTTCACGCGCAGGGAGGAGATCTCATCTGATCTCTGTGCGACCACTAAGGTAGGAGCGATCACTTGATCTGCACCATCCTTACCCAAACACACTGCCACAAGACCACGTCGACGGCAAAGCCTTACCTTGAGACCACCACGTCATTGCAGCTTTGATGCTAATTTGCAGCCAAGACCGGAGCAAGATGAAAGAAATCTAAGGATCCATGCCTGATTGAACTTCATCGGAAGTTTGGAAGGAAGAGGTTGGTTGGTCATAGGGATGGTGTCGTCGCGGAAGCGACGGTCACAAGAGCAGTGAAAAAAAAAAGAGAGGAAGAGAGAATATCAAAAAACATTTGAAAATTGGATAAATCTTAAGAAACAAAATTATCTATGTAATTAAATATTTGAATGCAAAAGTCCAGATATGCTCTCTCTATTTTTCTATTTCAATGCTATTCTTTTAATATTTATTTATCACATTATCTAAATTTAAAAATATAATTACATAAATAAAAACAAGAGATTAAAAATACTTAAATAATTGATTAAGTGTCAAAATCTAAATAAAAATACGGCTAATGAGAAAAAAAAAAAAACATATCTTAATTTACGTGACGCAGCATATGTCAGTCTTCTTTTCTTTTCACACGGGCCTATTCATCAAGAGAGCCCAATATACTAGTCGACCATGATACTGTACACAACAATCAGCGGCAAGTGTTGCGGTGTGTGTAACGGGGGTTGACAAACGGATAAGATAATGTCTAGTACCGCCGTACTTTCTCTTCCGTTGTCGTCCGGTCGGCCGACTTTTCCGGCTCATCGGTCCGTTCTCCGGCCTGTTCGATGCTCTTTAGAACGACAGGCTCTCTTTAGCCGCATTGCTCCTGTTTACGATAACGTCTCTGCTTCTCCTAAATTTATATTCTTTCTTCTTTTTGAAGCTAAGCCCAATTTCCTCTTTTTCATACTTTGTTATTTTTTTATGGAAAAAAAATTGCAATTTTTCAGCTGAATGACTTGTTGAGCTTGGGTCAGCACCGGATATGGAAAAGAATGGCAGTCTCATGGAGTGGGTACGTAGTTTTTTATTTTTATTTTATTTTTGTTTTTGTTTTTGTTTTTAATTATTAGCGATGTAATAGATTGATATTTGATTTGTTTATTTTCGAATTATGGGATAGAGCGAAAATGGGAGATTCCGTTTTGGATTTGTGTTGTGGAAGTGGAGACTTGGCGTTTCTCCTGTCTGAGAAAGTTGGATCCAACGGCAAGGTTTGTTCTTTCTCATAAAATGTCTGAAATTTCATTCATTTTGGTGGAAAATATTTCTGTGAATTATGTAGGACTGAGTGATGAAACCGGGAGATTTCGTTTTTTGGGATTTTCTCCAAAATTTTCATTTGATTGTCACGATTTGCAGGTGACTGGTCTTGATTTCTCAAAGGAGCTGTTGTCTATTGCTGCATCAAGGCAGCAATTGCTCACTAAGAAATGTTACAAGAATATCGAGTGAGCACTGGTAAATCTTGTTGGTTAATCAAGCGAATATAGAATTTGTGTATCTTTCAATTATGGCTATAATTATTCCAAAAGGATTCATAATTTGTTACCATATATATGCTAATTTAATCAATACCATAATTAGCAAATTTACATTGTTTTTAAAGGTGGGTTGAAGGTGATGCCCTTAATTTGCCATTTCCCGACGGTTACTTTGATGCCATCGCTATGGGTTATGGGCTGCGGAATGTAGTGGATAAGCCTAAAGCTATGCAAGAGATCTATAGAGTCCTCAAAGCGGGTATTTTGATCTCTCCCTTTCTCTCTTGAAAGCTATAAGATAAGAAATTTGTGTGATTTTTGAGTGGTAACTTGTTTAAGTTTCTTAAACATGCTGAAATTTTCAGGTTCTAGAGCATCTATTCTCGATTTCAATAAAAGCTCCCTACCAGTTACTACCTTAATTCAGGTATCTTATGATATTCTGGACCCTGTTGTGTTTTGTACGATATTGTTGAGATTGCTTGATACACTTTTGATAGAAATGCAAAAAATGTGGTCTTATCATTCGTTTGCATTGGTGCTTGACATGGAATCTGAAATCTGGTTTTAGATAGTCAAATGTCATTCCAGGGCTATTGTACGGCTGTTACAAGCGTAAGATGTTTGACAAGTTTTGGATGTTTTTGTTTTTGCTAGGATTGGATGATTGACAATCTTGTTGTCCCTGTTGCGACTAGCTATGGCCTTGACGAGGAGTACAGATATTTGAAAAGCTCAATCAGAGAATTTTTAACAGGTTTTCTTTTCTCTTGGTAACTTATCTTGCGTCATCATTTTTAATTTTTTCCATTTGGATTGGTTGATCATACGAGGGTTTTAGATTTGTCTTTCAGAATTCTATTGTAAGCTGATTTTCATTCTCAGCAATTTTTTTTTTCCCCTCCTGCATTGGTTTGAGTTTGTGAATTAGAAGTTGTTTTTATGTATAGGTAAGGAGTTGGAGAATCTTGCATTGGAAGTAGGTTTCTCTAAAGGGAGACATTATGAGATTGGTGGAGGCCTAATGGGAAACTTAGTCGCCATTTGTTAAGGTTATGTTTGTCAAGTCATCACTTTTTTTGGAGGGAAAAACACGATATTATTTGAGGAAGGAAATACCTTGAGCTTGTTCTAGTCTGATCTTCATTAAGCTTATGTGATACAAGGCTTGCAATTTGGTAGTAGAAAATGGCTGGAAAAATTTAAATCTCAGTTTGGGTCTCGTTTCATGTCTTCACTATCCTCTCTACTCTTCTTTCAAAAACTAGAAACTTGAAGTATATATTTTGGAAGAAACTACAATTTCTTAGCTACCTAACAAATAGAAAGACTAAGAAGTCAGTCCAACTAAGTACATTCTCACAGGGTTATGTTACATAACTTACGTACTACCCCCTCAAATCTATCAGAACTTGGAGGCTGGATAGGCTCCCCTCATAGCCGAATATCTACATATTCTTGGAAGCTCCTGTTGCACATTATCCACTTCCTCGAAATCTTCCCTTCACAGGATGGCTGCAAAATGCCTGCGAGAGGCCAAAGTAAGACCATGTTCGATTTCTGGAGTTCAAAATCGCTGAAAATGAAGTCCTCTCTTTCAGCTCTTGACTTTCACCGGGGATAGAAAGAACTGTGGGTGATATTGGCAACAGAACCAGCATCATCCCCATTGAGGGGGTACGATGGGTCCTCGAGCGTGTCGTTAAATACCATAGTCCTTTCGTCTATAAAAGGTGGATTTGTGGGTGCAGGAAGTTGCTCCTCTTTCTTTGTTAGCATCTGCAATGCCTTTGACATTGTTGGTCTCAACGATGCAATCTCTTGTGTGCACAGAAGTCCTACATGCACCACTCTTGATATCTGGTTCTTTATTTGATTTTGACTGTCTCTGTAATTATGCAACATGAGATTTGGATCGTATAGTTCCTCGGTTGTGCGGGATTGAAAATGCGTCCATGTCTGTTTAGCACACGAGACAACAGCATCAATAAGGAAAAAGATGTTAAAGAGTGATTCTTTCACGTCTAAAGGAACTTTTTATGGAGTAGTTTGGAACTTATGCGCATGATAGTGTATAATTGATGTAAAAAAACTTAAACCAATATCCATGAGACTTACAATTGTGACTAGGCTTTCTGTATATTCTGAAGCTTTGCTCCTGTTGTTCTGCCTTCCAGCGACAATCTCTAATAATAGCACACCAAAGCTATAAACGTCTACTTTCTCTGTTAATTGGCCATGAGCTAGGTACTCCGGAGCCATGTATCCCCTGCAAATCCATCGAAAGAAATCAGAACAACGACCGAAAATAGGTTCAGTTCAAGAAATCAGATCTGTCATCTTCTCCCAAAATGGCGGAAATGAACTAGAAAACGGATAATTACAATGTCCCTGCAATGGCGGTGCTAATATGACTCTTGTCCTCTTGGAACGACCTGGCCAACCCAAAATCAGCAATTTTAGCACGGAGCCTTGAATCCAACAGGATGTTGCTCGCTTTGATGTCCCTGTGAATGATCCTGATGTTGGAGTTCTCATGAAGGTAAACTAAACCTTCTGCAGTGCCAAGAATGATCTCATATCTCTTCTCCCAGTTCAGACCTTTACCTTTATTTTGATCTGCCATGCATAGAAGTGAAAGAAAAATTGAAATCTAAGACCATTATAACATCAATACTAATGGATTCGCTTCAAAGTTTAAGGGCATCATTTTCATATGTTTGTCGTGTGTAAATTTGAGGGGGTACCGAAGATGAAGCGGTCGAGACTCTTGTTCGGGAGGAATTCATAGACGAGAAGGCTTTCAGGGCCTGAACAACTGCAACCAAGCAACCTTACCAAGTTTTTGTGCTCCACACTGCTTATAATGTTGACTTCATTGTAAAAGTCTGCTGCTCTATGTTTGTTGTTGAAGAAAAGCCTCTTCACAGCAATCTCTCTTCCATCAGGTAGAACTCCCTGTGGTGGAGAAAATCTAGTCAATATCCCGCAAATATATAACCAACATTTTGAACAGAACTTGACTATAGTAATATGTACAGATAAAGAGAAAGTACCTTATAAACTGATCCAAAACCTCCTTGACCAAGTTTGTTCTGGTCATCAAAAGATCCAGTAGCCTTCTCTAGCGTTGCGTACTTGAAATTCAAGCTACTATCATTCAAGATTTTCGTCATTTTCTTTGCCTCACCTGAACCTGCAACATCACAAATTACGAGGTCTAGTTTTAGGATTATATCAAGTTTTATGGGTTTGATTGTTGCACGTCGTTTTGTTGCTTAAGCTGCTGTAAATGTTAAGAAAACGTAAAATGTGAATGGCATGCTGTTGTTATCGATAAACGAAAGTAAACTTTATAGTAAGCAAGCCATGTCGTTTCAGATCTTTAAAAAGACGTCAAAATTAAGAATTATTTGCAAAACAAACGACAGTAAAAATACACTTCGTTTTAGTACTTACACCTTGAACGACTTAGAGCTTAAACATTCGGACGACATGTTGCGTAGGTTAAAAGCAGGGGTCTGTCTTAGAACGACGCATAAAACTACATTCGCTAGAACTAACAAATTTAAACTAAACGAAGTGTCGTTTTTCGACCTGGAGGAAGCAAACTTCTGACAACTAACTGCTCGCCGTTTTGGACATAGATCGGAGACAACCTTTAAAACACAAACAATATGGCATTCTCTTTGAACGATATGAATCTGCTCAACCAAAATAGTAAAAGACAAAAATTGTTGCGCTTTTGTTGCGCTTCGCACCTAAACGACAATAATTTTTTTGGGAAAACGACAATAAATTTAAGATGATAAGTGACATTAAATTATATATGGTCAACGACATGTGGTTTCTTAAACGACCAATAACACACACATATAATAAGCTTTCACCGTCTGACATGAGAATCATCCGGTTGTTTTCCACTTTAATTTGAGCCCTTTCAGAGGAAAAACGACAACCACGGCCATCGTGTTTTTTTTTTTAAAACAAAAAAATGCCATCTCATAACATTCTCTACAAATTTCGATCCAAACATTTTACTTTTTTTTTTCTTTTCTTGTCATGAACAAAATAGTTGGCATGAATTTCTTACCTCTTCGTTTCTTTTGTATGTATCTCCTCTTCCACATATGACGTCCAATTGCTAATCCAACCACCAAAACGACAACGGAACTAACAACAGAGACTATAATCACTATCATGGTTCCTGCAAAAGATGAAAATAAAATAAAATCCAAAAAATCATGTCAAGTTGATTCCCATTATCTTTATCTGCCTAATGCTAAACCCTTCATCTTAATCCGCAACCCATCATCAAGCAATTGCACTTTAATCATCAAGAAAACAAAAAACGACACATAAATTTCTCACCTCTTGAACTCCCACTCCCACTGTTCTTATTGAGAAAATCCTTGTCCGAGTACCTCATGAAGCAGCCAGTATTCAACGCCCTTCCTTCCGACCAAGGCAAACACTTGGTTATGGAACTAGAAGCATTGTCCAAACACTTTCTACAAGAGCTTTGGTTCAAGCTCCTCCAACAATCAGCCAGCACATAAGCAGTCCCATTATCAACACCCACCTGAGCCTTGGCATACCCTCCACCCTTCGGCGCGCTCGCCGCCTCCACCGCCTGCGCCACGGCCTGCCTCGCCGACTCCCCGAACGCCGAACTCTTCTTAGTTGTGTTCCCACACACCGCCTTGTCCTCAGGCCCTTCGTACTCCCCAAAGAAGCTGTAGTTCTCCGCCCTCATGAAGCAGCCGTCTAGGAAAATGCGGCCGCTATTGTAAGGGTAGCATTGGGGGAGCACAGTGCGCGCCTCGGCATAGCACAACACGCAGTCCAGGAGCGAGAGATCGCCGTAGCATTGCGCCATGCCGTAGTTGGCGTCGGGTCCGGTACCAATCACGGCCTCTCCGAATCCAGATGTTCGCATCTGGTCACTGATTGCCTCCATCACGGCGACAAAGTTCTGGACGAAGATCGTGCTGTTGTGTTCCAGGACCTTCCCGCAGGAGAACTCAACAATCTGCGCTCTTGGATCCGCCCAGACTGATTGCAGTAACATCAGAATGTTGAGGAGCAGTATTGAACAAAAAAGGAACAACGAAATATCCTTTCCGTTACTCATCGTCATCTGCATAAGAACAAATCGAGAACAAAGAAACTTCCAGTCAAATATTCCATGTCTTTTGCAGTATCATTGAAAAATGGTCAAATATTGCTTTGATAGCATTCAAATTTAGGTACCAGCTTTAAAAGTGATTTGAGTTTCTAAGATCCAGAGTCAAGAGAAGGGGAGCATTAAACAGCAAAAGATCATGATCTTTTGGTTGACATCAATCGAAATCAAACGGCAAAAAGAACCGTTTAAAAGAAAAAGGTTACCTCTGATCCAAAGAGGGCTTTTTTAACAATAACAAAACGACTAGCATAACTGATAACCACCTTAGACTCATAATTAGGTGAGGAAATAAAGATGTTTTGTTTGCCTTGTCACACCACTTTTTTTATTTTTTATTTTTATTTATTTTTATTTTATTTTCGTTAGCATATCAATCAAGTTCTTTGGGGTCGAGGCAAAGCTCAAGGAGGCCCCACCACGGGCCCTGAATCAATGCGCGTGTGGACCCACCTTAAAATTTCAAGAATATTTTATTTAAAAATTTTCGAAAATAAGTGAGTGTAAAGATTTATGCTTTTATTATTATAATAATAATTATTATTATTATTTTATGAAAACATGCTTTTATTACTCACACTATAAAATTTTAAAATTTTTAGGGAGAATGAAATTTTAAGACGAGCACAAATTTAATTAGGTGACTTAAAATTTCTCGAATTCTTTTATCAAAAATTTTCTAAATAATGAGCGAGTATAAAGATTTAACCTTTTATTTATTTGCACACTATTAAGTCTATAAGTTTTAGGTAAAAATTATTTCATATGCAAAAAATCAATTATCAAAAAGGAAGAAAGGCGATAGAATTTTAAGACGAGCACAAAATCAACGAGGTGATTTAAAATTTCTCCTATACTTTATTAAAAAAATTTCGAAATAATAACCGAGTATAAAGATTAATGCTTTTATATGTTTACACACTATATTTATAATTTCAGGCAGAATTGTTTATATGTAAAAAAATGATAAAAAGGATAGAATTTTAAGAAAGCACAAAATTAAAATGGAAAATTATGTGACACATATCTAATTACTCATTTTATTATTATTATTATTATTATCCGCCTAGAAACGAGGCGTTGGCATTGAATTTTCAATTATTGATGCTTCACCAACACGAGTACTGTGCTTCTGACGACTACAATTAAAAATAAATAAAAAATAAAAAAATAAGGAAATTACCAAATCCACCATCTATTTGCCCAGAATTCTTGACTAAATGTAGGAGAAATGGAATTTGATATGTGAAAACTGAGAAAATTGCATTTCTGGGAAATTCTGAATTCTAGCTAGCTGTGAACTGAGACAGAGACCTGGTTTTTCTGGTTTCTTCTTGAAAGCTTCTAGATGAATGACCTTTTGTTTATATCTTCTTTAGAGGGAGACCAATTCCTTTTTTTTTTTTTTTCATCAAAATCATCTTTCCTTTCATAGATTGAGAATCACAGAAAAATACTGATAATTGGATACAGAATACTGGGCAAGGATAAAGTTCTTCTCTTTCTGAGTTTTTAAACCAAAAATCTGTAAGTAACAATCAAATTATGCAAATTCAATCCCATATATTAAGATCAGAAAAAGTTTTAGCTTTGATGGATTAGAAAATCAAATCTGCAGCGTACTGGAATTATAATTGAAAAGATGAAGAGATTGGATTAGAAATATCATGTACCTGTTGGTTTTGCAAAATGGGATTGAGAGAGTTGAGTGGGATGATCAAACCTTCTTTGGCTCCTGTTCTGCCAATGAAAACAAAAGCTGCTCAAAACTGAATATTAAAGCTTGGAAGATATCTGCCAAAAAGCTGGTTTTTTTTCCTATTTTTTCTTTCTAGAAGTCAAATTGGGTGTGGCAGCAGATTTTCCACTGGCTTCAACCTCAAGCATCCTTTTCACCGCTAAACACGGTTTTGAATTTTGTTAACAAAAAAACAAAAAAGAAAGTCAAACATCACTAATTACAAGTTACAACCTTGCATCGAGAGCAGTTGAGAACTTGTTTAGAAAATATTGTTGTAATGGTTACAATATTAAATTTTTATATATTATAATATAAAATAAAAATAAGTTATAATATAAAATTTTTACATGTAATAGTATAAAGCTGTAAAATTTTTACATGTTATAGTAAAATTATTCTCACTTATAATTTTAATTCCGTTGTCAAATGCACTTATTAACTTAAGATATTTAGAAAAAATATCACAGAAAAACCTAGTGGATTAAACTTTATCACACTTAAAAAAGTCTTGTATTTACTGTCATGTGTTTAAACAAAATTACTTGTTAAACAATTATACTTTCTTGATTAACAAGTATCTCAACAAAAAAGACCGTAGAACTTAATTGACATGAGCCATAGAACTTAAGAGCATATTTTGTATTTTAAATATATTGTATGACATAGTTGTGATATTTTTTACAAATATTTTTCTTGTGACATAAACCAACCCAAGTTTAAAATTTGTAGTATTGTAAAGACCTCCGTTAACTTTACCTGCCAATAAAACTTCCTTTTTTGTTTTTTTATTTATTTTTATTTTTTTCGATTTTATTTTGCTTTTGTCCATTCTCTGGGGTACTTTTTGTGCCAATCCGAAAAAACAAATATTCTACAATCACATGTGTAGGGTTTATTTTACCAGAAATAAGTTGTTGTTGTGTTTTTTTTTTTTTTTGCAGGAAAACGGCAACAACATATATCTTCCATATGAACGGAATTGCTTGTGTTAATTATCAAAATGAATGCAGTATTGCTAACGATATGATTGCTATTTTGAAAAGTTCAAATACGAGTACTTTTAAGACTAACTGTTGGAATAATTTTGTTCACGTGAGATCTTTATATTAAATTATAATTTTATTTTATATTACATTATATAATAATTTTATACTGTAATAATTAAAATGATATTTTTTTTATGACATTTACCAAATATTCTTTAAATATTTAGTGGGAGTAAAGAAAATAAAAACAATATAGAAAATTTAAATATCACATTATAAGCTTTTTAAATCAAATCAAATTAAATTTAGACTACCATATTTTAACAGACTTCAAGTTTTGGCAAAGAGAAGACTGAAGACATATTTAAAGAGTGAGCGACTCTTGGGAGTATTATTTAATACTCTTAGTCCACAACCCATTTTAGGTGTCATTGAATATATGTAGACGACTAAAATATGGATAAGTTCTAAAATTATGAATTTCCATATAATTGTGTTTATTTTCCAAAAAAATATTGCAGTTTTTTTCTGTCACCATCATCATCTCATTAATTAAACCAAGTTGGCCTCCAAAACATAAACAAATAGAACAAGTTGATGTTTCAACATTGAGCAGAAAAGCCTAAGAAAGTGCAGCGTTTTTTTCCCCTCAAAAATCAGTAGTTTAATATTTTAATATGCTAGAAGCTTCTCTCTCTTTTTTCCCCTAGTTTTTCTTTTGCCAAATTCTCATCCGAGTATATCTTCCACGAATCTTGTATAATTAAAACAAAAAATTTCCACCCGAAAAATTGTCACTTAAATATATGCGATCTATGTTGGTTTATTTGGCATATAAATAATGTTTAAAAACCCTCTTCATCGTAAAACGCTACTACTCACAAAATTATAAGCCTCATTTTAATATATGGTATATTTTTTATATAAGAATTTATTGTTTTATGAGTGACAGATTATAACCTTAGGTTAAATAGGATTACACATAATATTTAGCTCTGCTCGTAATATTTAGCTCCTATTCCAAAGAAGTTGAGGATCTATCTGCAGATTTAAAATCAACGCGTTGCTTGAAATTGGTATATCTGCCTCTAGCACGTGCTCAGTGCCGATTAAATCTGTAAACTTTCCGCATTCTTCCTGTTGCATTTCGTGGATTATTATGACTTTTAAGTCGTCTTTATTTCCTTTAAAAAATAGAAATAGATGAATAATTCCACTCCTGTGACAAAAGTCAACGGTCAGTTGCTTGGCTTTGTTTAGCCATTTTTCGCATTGGCCCGTTCATGTGACCCAAAACTGTTCAAAATCTTATCTCTCTTTTTAGCTTTTAATCTATACGTTTCTTCCATTTTAAATTACAATACAACCAAAAGGGGTTAGCGAATTTTCAACCGGAGTTGTTAAGTCAAGTACATGCGTTGAAAATAAATACAAGCCTCCACTGCAAAACTTGATTTAATACCAATTTAATAGAAACAAAATTTCGAGGAAATTAAAGAAATGTTGCTGTGTCTTATTTTTTTATTTTTTTATTTTTTTATTTTTTTATTTTTTTTGTGCAGGCTTCCAAGAAGTACCTTATCAAAATCTTGGCAATATTTTTCAGTCTATGGGTAGGGAGAATATAGTGCTTGCTTCCAGATAGCGAGGTCTATATTTATCAATCAGAGGCCTATTACAACTTCACCCTTGAATGGCAAATTATCACAGAATTTTTACTTTTGACAACGAACCTTCTAAACTTGTCAAATCGTTGCAATAAGACCAAAATTTATGGTGTCGTAAGAATTGGTCATATGGAATGAAACACCCGTTATTTTAATAGGTATAATTTTTTAAAAATTATATAAATAAAATATCACTTTAATATTTTTACCAAATCTCCGTAGTAAGTATTTAAAACCTACCTATCACTCATCACTTTTATCAAACTTGTCCCGCTATATTAATGCTCAATTAAATAGCCGCCTTCTTATTTAGAGACATAGAATTAATTCACCTTAACTACTTAGAGACATAAAATTAATTCACCTCAACTACTTAGAGACATTGCTATATTTTCTCAACAACTTTTTTAATGCTTTCTTCATCTTCTTCCACAACTTGCCCCATTTGCCCCCTCAATTATGTTGGCATTATTTTCTAAAAGTCTCTATGAGAGACATGATAATATTTTCTTTTAATGCTTATTTGTTTCTTCCTACAACTTTCCCCATAAATCTACAATTATCTCCCGCTCCTCAATTATTTTGATGCATTTTTATTCAACCATCACCACTTTCTCCTCTAGTTTCTTATTCTCTTCTTTCTCACTTCAATTTTTAACTAAAGACACAAGACATAAAGCTCTTTTTATAGCCAAGTAACTATAATTTTCAGCCATGTTTAAAGCCGTTTTGAAGTCAATTCAAGCTTGATTTTTAATCCGAACTTTGGTGCTTTTCAAATGAGTTTTGAGGTAGGTTTTCTTTAATTCAAACTTAGTTTTTAATATGTGTTTTCTCCATGTTTAATGCATGATTTTCGTGTTGCAAGTTCATGCAAATTTCTAGTTATGTTAACACGCATATTTGAGCATTTATGAACAAAAACTTGAGTCTTAAGTTAAAACCCACAACCAACCTTTATTGTGGTTTGACAACAATGTTAGGAACAAGTTAGGAATGTTTAGAACTAGTTTCCATAGCTCTATGGTTAATGTTATGTTTAGAACTAGTTTCCATAGCTCTATGGTTAATGCTTTGTTTAGAACTAGTTTCCATAGTTATATGGTTAATGTTTTAAGGTTTTGAGCTTGAAGAACAAACTTAAGCATGTTTTTATCATTATTTGCTAGAAAGGCTAGAGATATGGTTTGATAGTGATTTTGGTATAAAACTCATGAGAATATGTTTATTGTAATTATATAATGCATGCTGCCTATTTTGAAATGGTTTTGAGATTTTGAATAAGAATAATATGCTTTGGGTTTAAGAAAAACTTAACATTTCACAAACCTTGTATTATCTCTATGGGCAGTAGCTCTTTCTTGAAATTTTGGGATTATATGAAAATAATTTTGTAAATTGGTTTACATATTTTAAAAGAAGACATTCTAAGCTTTCCAACGAGCTATCATGAGCCTAAATCGGAGTTATATTTTATTTTCTATGAATTTTTCAATTCTTAGGTTAGAAACTAGTAAACCTACCAGTGGCAGTATACCACCCGTCTATCTTAAGTAAACCATCCAATAACCCATGTGTTATTTGTAGATAGTGAACCTAACTTTGCTCACTTTCTAATCCCTAAATGTCTTGCAACCTTTCCAAAACCATCCTAAGTGATTTATGAATCTTATTAGAGACTAAAATATATAAATTTACACTTAATTCATTTATGGATGTGGTTATATGTTATGCTTTAGTTTTAATTGTCTTTATGCACACCTTAGGATCAAGGGTGTGTGGAGTTTACGTTAATTAAATTTTTAGGATTAAAATATTGTTGAGAACCTTAGAAGATAGGGATTCTATTACTCATCTTTTGTGAGGTTTTTATGGAATTAGAACTGATTGTTTTACCACAAGATATATGTATCTATGTTGAACTGCTATTATATGAGAATCACATATGAAACTATGACATGAACTTGCCCTGTATTGATTAGCGAGGAACATAATGAATTAACATATGTTGTTATAAATTGGGAAGCATGGTCAGGAAAATTGACTCTATAAATAATGATTGAACATTGAGAAATGATGAAACGTGAAGAGGGCGGTGGTTACGTCCTTGGGCACGAATACCCTAAAAGGTAAAATAGGGGGAGGTGATGATGCTCCCTTAGGTCAAAAGTCCCAGAACGCACTGTACAGGAATCGATTTGGTGAGGACTTAGAGCTTGATGTCCCCTCACTGGAATACCCTCGGAATGTTTGGTGGGTAGCCAAGCACGCCCATTTGAGTTTCGATAAGTTGAGTGTTACTTTATTTAATGTAAATACCTAGGAATAATGATGAATTGTAATATTTGTATATATGTGTAAGTGTGAAACTTGGTAATGGTTAACTATGGTATCCACGAGATATGATCATAATAAACCTCACAATTTGGTATATGAGGTAAATTAACTAACCATGCAGTTTTAATGTGGTAATGAATAAACCTTAAGATGAGTAATAATTTTTCCTACTGGGCATGTCAATGCTCATCCTTATCATATTTACATCTCTCATATGGAACTTAGTGCAACTTATCTGACGAGGAATAGGCAACAACACTGTTGATTTCATGTTGGAAGATCTTTGTTTGATTGTAACTCGTCTAGATTATGTAAGATTCGTATTTCTTTTGTGATGGCTGTGTTAAGTTATTTGGGAATTGTACTGTGGTGATGATGACTGTATTTTAAATATTTGGTGCTACACTAAAAACTTTGGTTTGTATTTTAAATGTTTATTTTTATTTTTATTTTTGTTTAAAGACCTATGGACACTGTTTAATGGATTTAAATAATATTGAATCTAAGTTTATTTTTATTTATTCAATACTGTTAACCCCCACATAGGGGCGTTACAGGGAAAAAGTTAAAAAAACAGATTGTGAAAGAATTCAGGAAATAGAGTGTTAAAAGCATTAAAAAATAGAAGGTGTACAACTGCATATTGATATTTTGTAGCCCATTTGGAATAGCAGTTGAACCAATGTTTTTGTTTGAGAACTGTAACATATGAAGGTTTTATACCGTAGCAACTTATTGTTTTTTATTGTAGCATATTCAAACTTTAGATTATTCATAGTTATAATTAATAGTTTTAACCGTTCTTTCAAAGGCTTATTAGTCACAATTTTAACAACAGTAGCTTCCATTTGGCATTAGTTCCAGTAAAGCTTTCGACAACTACAGTAAAAAATAAAAAATTATCATAATTTAAAACTTTTACATGATATAATTTTTAAACTTCAAACTTTAGTTAGAGTGCCAAACTTGAAACTTTAGTTGGAGTGTCAAACCGCCTATTAGTAGTTTAGGCCAAATTGCACTGATTGACAAGTTTAGAGGATTAATTGTCAGAATAAAAAGCTCAATGGTCGCTTTGCCAAGGTAGAAAAAAGTTGGTTTGTGTGTTAGGGGATCATGCTAAAACCTTAACCCAAACATGATGTTAGAAGTATGAACTCCATATGGGATAAAACACGATGTTATGACGTTCTTTCATCATAGTAAAATAAATTTACATATTCATGTCGGCATGCAAAACCTCTGCTTGTACAATGTTGTTACAAAAAGGACACTTACTTTACAAGTAACCTATTTAATTATAATAATAATTTAAAAAAAAACTTACAGAGGGCAAAAAAAAGGCTGAATATTCTGAATCATCCTATTTTGTTGTCCAGAGTCCGTTGAAGTAACTAGGAACACTTTCTAAGATAATCCAGCTCGATGCCATCTCAAGAAGAAGCAACAGTAAAAAAAAGAAAAAAAAATCCTGAGAAATTGGAGTTCAAAGTTTGAATATGCAGTTCTTGCAATCCGATTCTTGTGTGAGAGTTTAGAGTGATGGAAGTAATATACAAGGTGATTAAGAAGAAAAATGTTCATCTGGGTTCAATCCAGCTTTCCATCATGTTATTGCCTGAAGACTGCGTGTTAGAGTCCTGCTGCGATTTGTATTCTCTAGCACGACTAGAAGCATCCCGACCTATGTCTATACTCGTGGAATTTATGAACGGTGGTTGTGTTGGCCGAGGAATTTCGTCATTTTCAGTAAGCATCTTCACGACGGTCGACATTGATGGCCGCAGCTCTGCTGAGGCCTGTACACAAACTAAGCCAATTTGGAGCAACCGAGATACCTCTTGGCTGTTGAAGTTGCCTTCTAGGCCTGGATCAACCGCTTCGCTTAGCTTACCAGTCCCATAAAGGTTCCAAACCTTTGTTAAATGTAAGAAAGAGAGGGCAAAAAAAAGGCAAAGTTTAAGTTCTCCAACTAGATATTGAAGGTAATTAAGGATAGAAGATTTGTTGAACGAAAGGACTTACCATCTGTAAGATGGAGTAAGAACTTTGAGTAAAGGAATTGTTCTTTCTCCCACAAACAACTTCAATGACAAGAACTCCAAAACTGTAAATGTCCGCTTTTTCGGACAGCTTCCCGCGAACAATGTACTCCGGAGCCATGTAACCTCTATGAAAATAAATTTTGATGATCAATAGAACTACTATTATGTTCTACATAGAAAATCAAAATATTGATGTGAGTCATCGCTAAGTAGGCGTGAACTTACAAGGTGCCTGCAACGGCAGTGCTGATGTGAGTTTTGTCTTCTGGAAATAATCTAGCAAGTCCAAAATCGGCAATTTTCGGTGCGTAATCTTCATCAAGAAGAATGTTGCTCAGTTTTATATCCCTGTGAATGATTCTCAAATTCGACTCCTCGTGAAGATAGGCCAACCCCTCAGCTGTGCCCAATATGATTTTGTACCTTAATTCCCAGCTTATTTGTGGAGGATTCCTTTTACCTGAATTCACCAAAACTTAGAATGAACAAAACGCTTCTACTACGAAACATTTGAGGCACTTTGACAGATGACTGTACCTCCAAACAAGTTGTCATGAAGGCTTTGATTCGGCACATATTCATAAACAAGAAGGCTTTCAGGGCCTGTGATGCTACATCCCAACAACTCCACAAGATTTTTGTGACGAATGCCGCTGATCAAATTCACTTCGTTAAAGAAATGATCCACCCATTGTCTTGTGTTGAAGAAAAGCCTTTTAACAGCAACAGCCCTTCCATCTGGCAGGACTCCCTGTTTGAGAGAAAGTGATTAACCAACTCATTCTAAGCATGAAAATCCTATTTATCTTTAAACAAAAAACAGGGTTGACAAAAACCAAATATTACTTTGTAAACCGAACCAGACCCTCCTTGTCCGAGCTTGTTGGAATCGTGAAAGTAGTTGGTGGCCTTCTCGAGAACTTCATACGAAAAATTGAGTTTGGACTTGTTCACTGTGCCCAAAAGAGCACCTAGTTGCTTTTTCTCTGCATACGTCGAACAGTGTTTAATGTACAATGCAGGTAGTTAGAATATCATCAAAATTGAAGAATTCTCAAATCCACATTACCTCGCCTCTTTTTCAATAGTCTCCTCCTTAAAAAGAAAGCAACTGCAGCCAAAGCCAGTAGAAGAGCAACACCAGCAGATGTTACAGACAAAATTATCGCTAAGGGACGGTTTCCTGTAAAAATGTAAGTTTTCAAGCATAATTAGGACTCACAAGCAGATAATTTAGCAAGGAAATCAAGTAATCACAAAGAAATTATTTAGGTTTTGGAATAATTAGTGAAAAAAAAGGAGTTTATAAAATAAATTTCACTGGTGAATCTTTATGAAGCACCAACCTAAACATCACAAGTTTACATCTTTCCACGAATCAAATTCATTCAAATTCCAAAAACCCAACTTTTAATTCCACCATAGATTTGATGGTCCAAATTCCAATGCCACACTTTTGTTTCTTAGTAAACAAGTAACTAAAAATTCAAACTTTCAACCACAAAAAAACCTTTCCAACTTCTAAAACATAAAGAAAGAAACTTTCTTTTATTTTCAAAGAAGAAAAACAAAAACACTCACCACTATTTCCCGAACCATCACTTGTGGAATTGTAATAGAACTTCTTGGTCGAATATCTCAAATAACACCCAGCATTCAAAAGCCTTCCTTCTTCTTTGGGAACACAAGAACCAAGCTTCTGAACCGAACCAGCCAAACACTCTTCGCAACCGGACCCACTAACCAGCTCCCAACACTGAGCCAACCCAAAAACGCTCACATTCCCCTTAACCACCGACCCCACAAAAAACTCATCTCTCCTCGGCGCTTCTCTGCTCAAATTCCTCACCAACTCCAACACATTCTCCCGAAAAACCCTCCGATTGCCGCCGAAATCGCCTGTCCCACAGATTGTTAAATCCTGGCCGCTCAAGCTCTGGTTGAAGAAGTCGTGGACGTCGTACCGGAGGTAGCAGCCGTCGTAGAAGAGGCGGCCGGCCAGGGTGGCTTTCTGGAAAGGGAAGCAGCGGAGGATCCGGGTCTTGCACAGGGCGAAGCAGAGGTTGCAGTCTTGGCTAGAGAGGTCCTTCATGCACTCGCCGAAGGCATAGACGGTGCCGTTGACAACGGCGGCGTATTTCTGGCGGGAGACTAACGGCGTGACGGATTCCATGGCGGCGAGGAAGTCGTCGATGAAGGTCCGCCGCGCTGAGGAAGTCGAGGCTGTGGTGTTGGCGCATATAAGGGCGGCTTGGGTGGCGCGGGGATCGGAGAGGACGGAGTTTAGAGAGAGAAAGCAGGAGAAGAAGAAGAAGAAGAAGGAGAGAGAGAGGAATGTGGGAGACATTGGGATTAGTGTAAGGATTGAATTTGATCAGAAGAAGAAGAAGAAGTAGAACAAGGTGGGTGACATAATAATGAGAGGCATTTCTTCTTCTTTTTTTTTTTTTTTTTGGCCCTTTTTGGGAGTTCTGGTTTACTGTTGGTTTGGGGGCTGAAAATGAGCAAGAGAGACAAGAGAGATAGTGAGGTTCACGGAATATGAGAGGGTGCTGAGATGGTGATGGAAATAGAGAGAGAGGGAGGGATCTCTGGTGGGGGAATACGCGTAGAAGATGATCATGAATGACACTGAAGGGGCAATAAGTGTGAGTGATCAAGTTATGGGCCAATGGCTGGCTGAGTCAAAGAATCAAACGCAAGGACAAAGAACTCACGTGAGGATATAGTTGGATAATTAAATCTGCTTTTATTACATTTGTTGTTACATAATTTCAATGTTGAAGCTTCACAGTTTAGAAAAGCCTTTTTCATCACGTAGCTTTCAACACTGTTATTAACAAAATGCTATGATCTAATCTAGTATATAACTTAATTAAAAATGTTGTATGTTCCTATGTATCATTGTCGCTCGTGTGTTTGGAGCCAGGAGAACGCTCTCCTTGTCACGAAATAGGGTCGAACAATAAGACTTTCAATAAATATTTTTATTAGCTTTTAGAGTCTTTTAATAATGTCTATAGATATGGAGAAGCAGCCAAAACATTTAGTCAAGAGAAACGGAATGTTGACTACCATTATCAAAGGAAATTAAATGAACCAGATATAGAATTTAGAAGAGAGGGAATAGAATTTTAAGATGAGCAAAAATAATTTTTATAAAATTTTATATATAATATCGAAGGAAAAAAGTTTTAGAGGACAGTCTCTATTCTCGTCCATGTGTAGCCCCGAGTAGCACATATTTATGCTATTGTTAATGTTGCTCATCTCTTTTTAGACTTTCATTTTACAAAAATAAGAAGAAAGAGTCCACCTCGAGAAGTAATTAGGCTTATGCTCATGAGAAGTTTGTGAAAAGATATGAATGAATATGCTATTAGCATAACAATATTGATGTGAACTTATACCATACTAAGAGATTGTTTAACAGCCTTGATTAGAACCGCAGTTTGCAAATCTCATAACAATATTTTCTCTTCTATGTTACAGTATTTTTAGTTTAAATTCATTTCTCAAAACATCCTCAAAAACCAAAGTATAACAATTTAATACAATCTGTTGAGAGTTTTGTCTAACACATGTCAAAATTAAATTCCGCTGGTAGGCTAGTAAATTATTTTCAACAATTTTCACGCTTATTTCAGTACATATTGATTTCTCGACATTTTCATGTTCCATTTTGGAAACTAGAAGGAACACATGTCCTGGATGACATATTTGGTTTCACACGAGAATATTGTCGTAAAAAATGGACCAATGAGGGGTGTTTGGCAAAGTGGTTCTCACCACAATCTCAGTTATAAATAGTAAAAAGTTTTCACATACTACAGTAACAAAAAACAAATTTGTTACAGTAAAAAATTCTCACATACTACAGTAAAAGTGGTTCCCATCACTCTCTTAAACACCCTAGTACTCGTTGAAGCCAAACTCGGTTGAAACTTGAGAGTTTGCACGGACGAAGCCTTGGGCGGCTGAGCTGTACGGCATTTGACCTTTAAGGCCCAGTTAAGGTGGGACCCATAATGGAGATTTGAGAGGCCCAAACTACAATGTTCCGTAGACACTAGACACCACACCTTCACCGCGAAAACGACGAGTTTTGCACTTGATTTACAAAGTCCACGGCTATCTCACGCCAAGGAAAATTTAGGGGGGAAAATTCTGAGTAGCTTATCAATTGGGCTTTGTTTATTCAAGAGTGTATTTGATTTCCTTTGACCTGGAGTGGTATGTTTGAGCTTGTCTTCAACTTTTAAGTACATGCGCGTATTGTTTTTAAAATATTGCTTTGTGCATTCAAATCTCGTGATAATTAATAAGAGAGCCTGGAACTATGATTTAAAATTATAAATAATATAACATGTGAGAGTTTTATATTATATAGTATATTTTTGTTTTAATTTTAGTTTGTAAAAGCTTTACGCTGTTTGCAATTAAAACTCATACGTTGCATAACATCCTAATAAGTTGATGAGACATGAGATATTCTACTCGTTGGATCCATCATATGTATATTTTTGTTTTATTGTAAAAATTTTACACTATTTATAGTTATAACTTATGTGTTGTAAAACATTCTAATAAGTTGATGAGACATAAGAGATTCTACTTGTTGGATCCACCGTCACCATGGCTACTAATCGAAGCACTATAATCGTGTTCATTCCTCTTCTCTAATTCAATCATGGCTTCTGGCACTCTGATAGGCTCATACAGGCCTCCTTTTATTTTTTATTTTTATTTTTTCTCCTTTAACACTGAAAAAGAGAGCTTTTAATGTTGAATTGAACATACTCCAGTCGACAAATGCGAAGCGACAAAATTACTCTGTATACGACAACAAAAATTTAAACGACGACATTTTGACAAGACGTTCTATCAAACAAACGACATCAACCACGTAAAGGACAATAAACTAAAAACCGACGTGACGTCTGAAACAACATGAACATGGAAAATAACAGTAGTAGAGAAACGACCTAGATTATGTAAAACGACGACAATCTAAAATATGACATAGAGTATGAAAACGACATAATCTTGGTAAACGAGAATAAAAAAATGACAATACCCTTAATAACAGATGAAAATAAAGAAACGCAATAAACTTTATGAACAACCATGGTCTACAAAATCAGATAGGAATGACGACGGCACCGAGAAAGCAAATTAATCTAAAAACAATAATGTGATAAACGACATCAACTTGCAAACGACTTATGTGGAGATATTACTTAATAAAACGACATAGACGACAATAGCACGCTTAGACCAACTAAACTTACTTTAAAAAAAAAAAATGTTAGGAAATGGAAATAGTTACAAACGACATCACAAAAAAAAAATCTCAACCGGGAAACTATCTACAACTGTAAAATGGTGTATAGACGACAACAACCTAAAGAATACGACAAAGTAATGTTTAACCAAAAAAAAAAAAAAAAAAAAAACATACGAACGTGAATAATAATAATAATAACAAGAATATATAGCATAAAAAGAAACGTCAGGTTAACAAATGGCGAGAGACAAATCTTAGATGGTCTTGCCTTACAAGTTATTGTGTCGTTTATCACCGGGGATCAATTTCCTTTTGGAAAAGAATACTTCTCCTTTTGACTCGTTGACGGAATTGCTGATTCGTTGTTTAGAGTGACGGCATAAAAGAATTACGACTAACTATTTGTTGTTGTTGTTGGTTTTTTTTTGAAAGGGGAAATTCATTAATTCACACAGGAATTACAAACACACTTAAAGCACAGATAACCTCGAGATACAAGAGGGAGCGTCCTTCAAAATGATCGGATCCGTTCTAATATCAATGATGCTCAGTGAGAAAACATAAGCTAGAGGCCCAAAAAACGAGAGGGTACCTCAACATAGCGAGCACAGACGAGGCTCTACTTGACAACTTACCGATAGATACTCCCGGTCAATTGAAGGCCAATACCCAGTAGCACGGGGGCTACCATCAACAATAACAACAAAACCATATCTTAGCCTACACAAAAACCAAACCGATGGGGGTCAACACCATCTAGAGGTGGTAAAACCATCTCTATTGTTACAAACAGCCAAATAGCCAGACACAAAGGAAAACAAGATGGAAACAGGACCACCTTTATTACACAACCTAGAGCACACAAAAAACAACAAGTGAATTATAGATAAGCTCAACCCATCGGAAAGCTTGACGGGCAGCACAACGGCCACCTCCAAAGCACGGAATGAATTTGGAACATGAAAGGAGCACCCCCGTCGGTTCTCGGCCGGCTCCATCGGAGGACAGCTCACAGCTCGGGACCCCGTCCCACTGTTCTACGAGCCTCCATCCTCCTCCGTCGCCATCCTCCATTGAACTCCGCCCAAACGCCTCCTCCCGTACTAGACACGGTCCCACAAACCCTCATGCTCTCAGATCTAGACTCTCAAAGTCCAGCCTGCTGACGGACACTATAGTAGGCCCCGCCCCCTGTCTTCCCCAACCCATATCTTTGTCCTTTTATCCCAAAGCTTGGCCGTGAACCTCCCTGCTCTATGTCCACTCGTCGTTGCATCCCCATCAGCCCCCTTTGGTCCAGGTCCCTATAATTCCACGATGCCGTCCTGTCCCAAGACATGATTGACGATGGCCAGCAGAAGCTAGGCACCAAGCGTCAGCTCCAAGGGAGAGGGGTGACCCTAAAACAGACCAAGAACCCTAGTAGAACCAAAACGACAGAGAGAGAAAGAAGAGACAGAAATGCTTTTTACTAACTATTTGGTTTTAGTAATAAGAAAAACTCGAAAGATGATTTTAGTAACAGGTAAAATCATTAGATTTTTGGTAGACAAGGTAAAATTGTTAGTTAAGTTAAAAAAATCATTAGTTGAAAAAAAAAATTCACCTAATATAAATATGCATAACATTTAAATAACTCGCAATTTTTTAAGTGATTAATGTTCCGATTAGTTTCATTGGCTAAAATCAATGAAAGAAAAATTCATAAATAAAAGTCCAAAGTAGAATTGTGACAAAGAGGGCTTTGAAATAGATTAAACTTATTGTGTATCAACTTTATCTTCTATTTTTATTTAGAACCACACAATTTTTGTGTGGGAGATGATTTAAGACTTAAACGACAATAGAATAAATACGACATCAAGATACCAGTCATTTCAAATAAAAGGAAAAGAAAAGTAAAAAAAAAAGGGGGGAGTGGGGTTGTTGAACTAAAAGAACAAGATGAGAACGTGATGAATTCATGCGCAGACCTAGAATCGAAGGCAAACGTTAAAAGAGTGAAGATACATGTAAAATTATAGATACCTTAAGTAAGGCCGTTAAGAATGGACTATATAGATTAAATCAGATATTAAAATCCTGTAATACCTTAACACCTAATAAAATCCCATCATTTGCAATATTTTTATTGACTTGACAATTTATAGGAATTCCTTGAGAGTTTATTCAATTCTTAACTTCAATTAAGTAAAATAAATCATTATTTGTTGCTTGAGAGAAATTTGACACATTTTACCACGCATAGAAGCAATTTCACGCTTGAATTCATCGTTGATGTCAAGTTGATGTGGGTCAAACACAAGAAGAATGAGAACGCGCAAACTATTTTGTGTTCTTTGCTTTCCCCCAAATCTATCATCTAGAGTATCCACAAATGCATTTTTTATCGAAGCAATTTTTCAAGTATGAAAGTGAACGATTAGAATGGAGCAGAACTGAAATGACATCAAATAATCTAATTGGGGCAATTTGAACAAGATGATAAATTATTTCAACTCACAGGACATCTCGGAGAACTTAAATTTAGATAATTAGATTGCTCTTCAAACGTTGTCAAACTAGGCTTCGTAACGGTCTAACCTCGGGAAGAGATATAAAGGACATGGTAGTGTTGGAGCAGAATAAAAAGTCATACTTTATTTTACCATATTTATAAGTTCTAACGGTACAAATAAATAAACTTCTTTTTTGCATTCTATCCCATTGTCGTCCCCAATCTCTTTACCGTAACTATTCCAACATTATAACGAAGCGCACTTTTAACCATGTTTTCCACTCTTAGGAAAACATATATATATATATGTATAGAGTTAAACTTTGGGACAGGCCTGGATTGAGCTTGACCTAGGTCAAGGCGACAATGGAAGCTAAATATGGCAAAGCCATATTATTGTAAATAGAACACGTTCTTGCACTCGACTTTTGAAATCTTTTAAAATTTTTTGCTGGGTCCTTATTTTACAAAAAAATAACTATAATTTGTATCTCTTATCAATAATTGAAATACATAACTACGCTTATTGTCAATGAAATGTTATGCCAATTTTTTTTCTAGTGTCTTTATTGTAGATCAACCGCCATTAACCCTTGAAATTTGGATGAAAAATAGACTCTTATATGTTATGTGAGATCGTTTAAAAGAAGAGATAAAAATTTCGTATAATTGAAGCATGTTATATGAGATATATGAGAACATTTAATTTCAACTATTAACATTATTTAACGATTTGAGAATAATTTTTAGTGGTAATTTGACACAATTAAAAGTTAAAAAGAGCAACTCGCCAATTCAGTTTGAGTTAAAATTCAAAGAGGAAAAATGCTTAAAAACGAGCTTTTTGGAACTGACCAACCTGGTCTAGTGATTCATGGCACCGTCCTGTTCCACATTGGCCCAAGGCGTGCTCTAGAAGAAGACAGAGACAGAGAGTAACTCAAACACTTGTTGCTCCCACATATATGCCTCATTACAACAAATACCCTCCTTACTTTTCTTTCCTCTTTTCATTTCCATTATCTTTTTTCGCTTTTCATTCCCCCTATATCATGCAGAACGTGCGAACCACCTTCTCCTTTTTGATTAAAAAAGCTATCCCAAATTAAAGAATCACTGATGGGGTCTCAATTCTCCAAACAATAACCATATAGAAAGCTACCCTTTATGTCTTTTTTTAACTAAAAAATTTTTAATTTATATTAATGTAAAAACAGGCGTATAAAATTCTTTCTGGATAGACTAAACTTAAAAAGGTATTTGCAAAATCAGTTCTAACTAAAATTTATAGTTGTTGTAATGTAAAACTCTTACATACTATATGATAAAAAAAGAGCTGTAATCTTTCACATGTTACAATTTTCAGTTCTAACCGTCTTTCTCAAACACTTTGTTAGTCTGCTTTTTGCCGTCAACCTACGAGGTTTGGTTTCTAAGAAATGGTCTGCTTTTGCTGCTTTTGAAGTATATAAGGATAAAACAAATGCCTGCTAGCAGAAGTACTTTTTGAGCAAGTGGCCAACTCTAAGTCTAATTTGTGCGGGACTAAAAACCTAGGACCACCCATCCTTCTCAACCTGAGTCTGCTTTTGGACTTTGGCAAAGAGACACAAGCACTTGTTTGATGTGGACACTTTTTTCATTTTGTTGCAGTTGAATTATCTAATCAAAAGTATGCTTTTTTTTTTTTTTCTTTTCTTGAGGTTTTGAGACAAAAGGGTTTAGAAATTCATTGACCTTGATCGTAAAAGTCTGAGCTGCTATTTGATTGAATCATGGCCATGTAAAAAGTGCCAAACTAAGCCTTGATAGTATTTACAAAAGTTGAAAGAGTTCAACAATAACAATATTTTAGTTTCTTAGTGTTGGTAGGAGGAATCCAAATACATAATAGCCTTATAATGCTTAGGCACTTTATTATAATAAAAAGATTAAGTATTAAAAGAGTTGTCGCATTCATAATAAACTAACATGACTTGTCTAATTAAGCTCTCATTTAACCCAATGATGGATCAAGCTTTAAGGACATAAGAGTCTCAATAACGAGAGATACATAAACAAAATCTACCCTGCGCCCTTCATAATTAACTATTTACCAAAAGAAGCAAATACATATCTATATATATATATATATATATATATCTTGTAATACTGAGGGTTTAAGGGAATGGTAAATTGTGTTTCAAAATAAACAGATCACCAAAATATTTGGCTTCTATGATATCCTCATTAAATTTTTTTTTTTAAAGCTACACAAGGTAATTTCACAAGTTTGATGCATCCAAGTGAACCTTTTTCAATAATATATGAAATTCTAATAATAGAGGTTTATTAAGGATAAAATAACCTAATCCAAACCTCAAAAGAATAATATACAGTGGTGAATACGAAAATAATGCGATAGAAATAAAAAACAAAAACATACAAATACATCATATATATACTTATAGGCAAAAACAAAACCATATCGGCCCAAAGCATAAACTAAAAAGCCCAAAACACGAAGGTCCGTATCGTAGGGGCTTCGCCTCCATAGCCCCAACGAGGTCAGTGGTGGGCTACGGGATCGGCTCAATCCATTCGCTATCACCGCAGATCTCACGAAAAATCCCATAGTTTTTCACTACAATTGTCGCATCGCGAGCTTTTGGGTCAGGCAAAACTGAATTCAAGTCCTGACCCTAATCGCCTCTATCTTTAATCTTTTTTCCATTTTGTGATTATTTTTTCCTTTGTCACGTAAATCTCTATGTGTTTTTGTTTTTTGTTTTCATCGTATTATTTTTATAACAATGAAATTCTAATAATAGTGGTTTATTAAGGATAAAATAGCCTAATCCAAACCTCAAAAGAATAATACATGGTGGTGAATGGTGATATAGTACACCTTATCAACTTGCTAGAACAACTATGATATTCTGTACATTATCCAGTACTCACTCAAAAGGAGAGAGCGTATTAAAATCCCCATGCCAACTTCTAATGGTCTTTATGAATGCATATATTTAATATATTCAAGAAGCCAATAAGCAAGTGGTAACTGCAGTGTAGAAGCACACTGTCTCAATAGATTCAATTAAAAAAAGCAGTGAAAGTGAAGGGTGTGTATGAAATTCAAAAGCCAGCCAAAGGGTATTTTGGTAAATGGACACTATCTAAACTGTCTATAACTACCTTAAACCCCTTGAGACTCGATCAGAGCTACCCGAAACTCTTTTAACTTAGAAGGTCCCTCTTACTAATAAGAGTTAATTAAGGGTGTGTATAGAGAGATGAAGAAAAACAGGAGTTCATCTCTTCTCTATATTCTCTTGCTTATCTTGGTTATTATCTTTGTCACATTTTCCACTATTTCAGTGGAGGCAAGAAAGCACCATACCAAGAAGCACAAACCACAAAAGCATAAAAAAGACAAGGGTGGCAATGGAAATGCTTCTGACTCGAGTAGTTCGCCAGGTCCTGCGCCGGCTCCTCTTCCTTCTTATGGGCCTTATCCCTCTCAATCTAATGTTTTCGATGTCATGTCTTTCGGAGCGAAAGGCGACGGAGTTTCTGACGATTCCAAGGTAATACAAGGACAACATATCATCAGTTGTGGGAGTTTTGCATATGAGTTCATAAAATGAAAAAAAAAAAAAGTGTGCTTATTTCTTTGAGACTGTTTATCAATCAGGCACTTCTAGCAGCATGGGAAGCAGCATGCAAGGTTGCTGGGGCCACAGTAGAAATTCCATCAGAATTCAAGTTCCTCATCAAGCCCATAACTCTTCAAGGTCCTTGTATGCCTCAACTTGCTCTTCAGGTAGTGCTTTTTTCATCTTTGGCTGAATTTATTTGGTACCCTTTTGGCAGTAATGGAGACAAATAAGTGAAAAAGAGCAGGCAAGAAGCATATTCTTTTGTCATATGTTATCATACCAAGTTTGCTTATTTTTGTACTTTAAGACTGTAAAACTGCAAATCTAACGAAGTGAAACTTTTAACAGATAGATGGTACCATGTTGGCTCCTCCAAAAGTAGGATCATGGCAGAAATACAGTTTATTTCAGTGGATAAACTTCAAGTGGCTCCATAACTTCACTATCCAAGGAGCTGGTATTGTTGATGGTCAGGGAACTAACTGGTGGAGTGCCTCTAAAACCTATCACATCGAGGTTAGTTCCATCAGTACTACCAATTTTCTTCAAACAATTCTTAGAATGACTAATGCATGAACTACTAAAAAATAAACTATTTTTCCATGTTTTTGACAGAAAAAATCCAAGCACGTTCCAGGAATGAAACCCACTGTAAGAATTCCTCTATTTTTTTTTCTGTCTAATTTTAGTACCTATGAAATAAGAGAATTTACCAGAAGGGGTCACAAAAAGTAACTGCATTAGATTTTAGTCAAGCTTGTTAAATTATCATATTTTTCTTAATTTAATATAATTCTAATATGGGTTGACGGTTTAAAACTGTATTTTGTAGACCACATAATTTTTCTTACAAACAACTTATTACTATTAGTGTGTTTGAAAAATAAGTTAGAATTGAAAGTTAAACTAAAAACTGCAATATATTTTTGCATTACACTATAGCATGTGAGAACTTAACACTATTTGAATTGAAATTGATGAGTTAGAGTTGAGTTTGCTAAAGACCAGGTATGTGTTTTTTAATTCGTTCAACATATATTGCAGGCTTTGAGATTCTACTCAAGCTATGATGTCACAGTTCGCAACATTAGAATCATAAACAGCCCTCAGTGCCATCTCAAATTTGACAGCTCAAAGGGTATCAAAGTTGACAATATCACAATATCTTCCCCAGAGAATAGCCCCAACACAGACGGCATCCACTTGCAAAACACACAAGACGTGGAGATTCAGCGTTCAAACATTGGATCTGGTAAAAATATATGTTACATAGAACTTATGATAAAGAATATTCTAGTAGCAACTGACAAAAATATATTCTCCTATGTTGGAAACTGGCAACCGACAACTGCCATGTCCTATATGGTGCATTGCGCACTTTGGGCTTTGGAAGCAAATCATAGTTGCTGTCTTTAAAGTCCTTTAAACGGTAAACTGTCAGTAAACTAACTTTTGAAACAAGAAGAGCACAAAAATACAATTATTTTTTCCTTTTTTGTGGGTCTGACGTCAGCAAGTTATATAATATATATATATATATAGAGAGAGAGAGATAGAGAGAGAGAGAGAGAGAGAGGGGGGGGGGGGGGGGGGGGGGGGGGGGGGGGGGGGGGGGGGGGGGGGGGGGGGGGGGGGGGGGGGGGGGGGGGGGGGGGGGGGGGGGGGGGGGGGGGGGGGGGGGGGGGGGGGGGGGGGGGGGGGGGGGGGGGGGGGGGGGGGGGGGGGGGGGGGGGGGGGGGGGGGGGGGGGGGGGGGGGGGGGGGGGGGGGGGGGGGGGGGGGGGGGGGGGGGGGGG
>CAMOHE010054179.1:44622-57184 GCA_946598075.1 Artocarpus hirsutus | reverse complement strand
AAGAGGGACATCATCTTCTGAGGTGGCAGTGAATCTGCAATGTAGCAAAGGGATTCCATGCCAGAATATTGACCTTGAAGATGTTCATTTGGATCCCTCATCGGCGGGTAAACGCTCCACTTCCTTTTGCAGCAATGTTAGGGCTAAATTTATTGGCACCCAAGTTCCACCACCATGTTCCTAGTTGTTCTCATTGTCATTAGTAGGGCCTTTTAAGAAGATTTTTTCTTTGGACATTCTCTTTTTCTAATTAGTTTAATAGGGAATGTTATGATGATTTGCATTGTCTTAATGGATTTCAGTTTCTCTTGAAAGGACATGATTTTGTTGAACTGCAAACACATGAATTCGAATCCCCCAAAATGCATATTTTCTGAATCAAAATACAAACGACGTGTAGTTTTACAGATGAAAGGGCAAAGGGACTTGAGAATAAAAGCGATCTATGCGTGATTGTACCAGTAAATGAAAGCAGACTTTATTTTGAAGGCGACGTCAGGTTTCTAGAATTAGGAGATAAAACTCTACAACGAATTTCTAAATTGTAAATTACAATAGTATCTAAAACTATTCATTTTTGTGTAACACACCTTGAACTTTTAATCTTGACATAATATACTTTAAACTTTAGAATCATTGACAATTGAGGTTTAATAGTTCATTTTAATTTCCGTTAAGTACTTTTTATTATTTGTTGAGCTTCAATTTTTTTCTTAAAATGGCGAGGTCTACTATTAAGAAAACTCATACGTGAATTTTGTGATTAAAATTATCCATGTTTTTTAGTAATTGGTAGCTATTAAATCTCAATTGTCAATGATTTTAATCAAATATAGTCTTTTGACTTAGGTAACAAAAAATTTATACGTTTCAAATTTTCATTAAAAAAATTTGCATAATCTTTTTACTATTTCAATAATTTAGTTTTTTGACAAAAAATAAAACTTCAAATAGTTGGTATAAATAAGCGAAAGGAAGCTTTAATTTGATTACGACATGTCGTTACTGGACTTAGATTATATCATCTGACCAAATTTATGTCGTTTATATACTTCTATAAATAAACGACAGAATTTTATATGTCGTTTTCGGAAATATAAGGTGTCATCAAAAAAAGAATTACGGTATGTCGTTTGTGATGTAAACGACAACAAAATTTACAATAAAAGCGACTCACACTATGTCGTTTTTTGACAAACAGCGTGAAAAGGTACCAAAACTACTCACGACGCACCCATCGCCCGAAACTTGGTTGTCGTTTGCACAGGATAGACGACAACAAAGTGTCATTTTTTTAAGACCAAACCTGTCGTTTTTTCGGACCTAAGATATCCACGTTAATAATACATAAACCACAATGAATTCAAGTAGTTTCTAGAAATTGCGTATGATATTATTTTTAAAATAGGCGAAATTGTTTTTGTTTTGATAAATGTGAATTTTTTGAGAATTGTGTTGAAAATGTTTTAAAAATTTTTGTCTCGAAAAATGTATAAAAATATTTTCAAAAATTTTAAGAATAAAAACAAACGGGTCATAAGATTTAAATTCATGAACTCTTAACTTTCTTTTCTTTGTGGAAATAATCTTTTTCATTCAAAAATGTACTAGATTTGGTCTCTACATTAGAAAAAAAAAGTTGTAATACATAAATGAAGGGAAATATTAAATACATAAAGTTATATCAAGTTTAGTTTTTGGACTAAAAAAAGACTAAAGATAGTCCTTTTCAAATAAGTGAATTGAAAACGTTCAACTGTCACCTTGAATCGTATTAAAGACAGATTTTTATTTACTTTTAAACAAATTCTTTTAGAAAATACATTTAGCAGTATTGTCTTTGTTTTTTTTTTTTAATTTAAAATAGAATTCTTAAACAAAGATTACCAGAACCAAAATTCTTTTAAAAAAAAAAGAAAATTATTGAATAAAAGACAAAATGAAATTCTCAATTTTTGTTAATTTATACTTCAAGAGAAACATATATTAGGTTTTAAAATTCAAGAGGTAAAGTATTACAAGGTCATAGTTTAAGAAAAATTCTTATAATTAATCTTTTTTTAATGGGGTTTTGACACCAATCTTTCGTTGCCCATTTTGATTCGTCTTTTGAACTGTAGTAAATGATTGTCTTCTTTCGTTTTCATAATCTAGAAAGTCCTTAATGATATAAAGTAGTGATTTTGAGCTATTTTCTAAAAGTTAGCTTACTTGAATTGAATGATTAGATTGAAAGAAGGGAAAGTTCTTGACGAATATTTTTTTTCAAACTAATATTTGTTTTTTTTTCCTTTTTTTTGGGCTATGATTTTTGTTAATTTGTTTAGTTTTTCTTTTAAATTATAAAACTAATTAATTTTTTAATTTTCAATATATATTTATTTTTATATTTTTAATTATAATTTTAACATATTTTTTATTATTTAATTATGTGTTACGCCAGTAATTCTGTCAAAGATATAGACGGAATTGGACGAAGGGGCAAAGTGAGCAGTTTTCTATAGCTTAAGAGGTGTGGTCCGTGACAAATTTAACTATTTTTTAAATAAAAAGTTTATGAGTAGCTTCATAAAGCCGATTTTCAAAACTCAGGGGTCAAAATGAATTAGGGTACATAAGTTATGGGGATTTATGAAAATAATGTTATCAAAAAACATAATTAAGGAATAAATACATGTATCAATGGAAAAAATAATTAATTCTTTTGCTGAATAACGATGACGATTGATAAACTAGTTATTGTCTTCCTTAGTCAAATCTCCTTGGTGCTTTAATAAGTATTTTCTCTCTAGATTGTATAGATTAGAAAGCTATAAAATGATTTGACATCTTGAAGACTATAACCTATAATGCTTTTATATACTTTTCTACGAGTCTTATTAAATCTAGTTAGATTAATATTGAATATCTACTCGTTAAACGCACATAGTCTATGAGTTATTTATGATTAGATCACTAAATTATGGCACATATTATAATTTAATAACCATAATATAATTGTTACTTGACATGTTGCCCACACAAAAGAGAAATGTAAGTTTCCAACAATACTTACTAGTTCGAACCAACAACTAAATTGTAACATAAAAAGTCGTTACAGTATAAGAGAGTGTTTAGCAACATTGTTCGAAAAGTTTTGTTCCAACTACTACAACATATAGTTATCACATGTTATAGTGTAAAACAAAAGTAGATTACAATTAAATTATTCTAATCGCGTTGCCAAACACGCTCTAAACCTCTCACATACTACATATAAACTAATTTTTTTTAGTTCGACTTGTTTGTTAGACACCCTATTAATAAATATAGTCCAACATTTATATCAATGAGTGATGCCCTTAAAAATAAAACAAATTGAATGTTGTACGAGCATACAAATGATATTACAAAAAGGGAACACAAAGCTATTACTAATGTCAGATTGGTTAGGGTATTAGATTTAAGACTTTGCTATTTTACTTGAAAAATAGTAGTCTTTATGATGAAGAAGGTAGATTTACACCACTGATAAAGCGTATTGTTTTAGTCATTGGAATAATTTTTTAACAGTAGCGTGCAATACATAACTGCTACTAGTTGTAAAATGACTATTAAAAAATTAAACAAATCGATAAAAGAACTTGTCTCACTTATGGTACATAATTGTTTTTTTTCACGATAAATTCTAATGTTTTAAAAAAAGATATTTTTTCATCTTGTTTGACATTAGTTAGTTTTAATTAATATTTTAGTTAAAAATAATATAAAATTTTTATAAGTTAAAAAATTGCTACAATATAATACTCTCATATGTTATAACGTTACAATCTTACGGGGTGTTTGGAAGATGGTGGGAACTAGTGGTGAGAACCACTTTTACTGTAGCATGTGAGAGCTTTATACTGTAGCAATTTTTTTTTTATTGTTACTATAACATGTAAGAGCTTTATAGTATTCATAACTGAGTTTGTGGTGGGAACCACTTTGCCAAACACCCTGTGTTAACATGTTACAATCTTAACGAGTAGTCCTAACCATAGTGTGAAACAGTAAAGAAAGAAAACTCATTTCGAAACGAAAAAACGGTCACCACTGCGTCACGGCGCGAGGGAAAGGGCATAATATTAAGCCCCCTTTTTCGTGCCCCTTCCCTCCAACCTCCGTAATATCCCCCACACGCTTTCTCTTTCTTCTTCCTTCTCACTCATTTCTCTCTCTATCTCTTCTGGTGATAATATCAATATATATATATATAAAATCAGAGAATCAGATTGATTGATTCTCTGGTACCACTTGCAAGCCTAAGCAGGAAAATTGCAGGAGCTATGGAGAGCTCGGGTGAAACGGTGGCATTCCCATTGCTGATAACGCCGATCGAGTCCAACTACAGAGCCTGCACATCCCTTACCGCTTTCCCTCCGACAATCCTCGCAAGCCCACCCCTACCGAGATTGCCTGGATCGACCTCTTCCTCAACTCCATCCCTTCCTTCAAGTACTCTATCCTTCTTCTTCTTCTTCTTCTTCTTCTTCTTCTCTAGAATTTCTTGCGATCGGACTGGAATTTGATTTTTTTCTTTTGGCTTCTGCGATTTCTCGCAGGAAACGAGCGGAGGCTGATACTACTGTTCCCGACGCTCCGATTAAAGCCGAGAAATTTGCTCAGAGGTAATTCCTTCTTTCCCCCCCCTTTTTGGGCTTCTCAAGATTGGATTTTTTGTTTTCTATTTATCGAATATGTTTACATATGTAATGTCATTTTTTCTGTAATTTTATGGATTTTACGGCCATGTTTATGGATTGGAGGGAATATTTGATTGTGTGTTTACTTAAGAAGGTATGCTGAAGAACTTGAGGATTTCAAGAAGGATCCAGAAAGTCATGGTGGACCACCTGATTGCATTGTAAGCCTAAAGTTAACATTTTAATTTATAATCATTCCTTTAAGATGGCAACGCTGACCTTCTTTTTTTTGTGGTGTTATGATTCCAGCTTCTTTGCAGACTTCGTGAGCTAATCCTTAGAGAATTGGGATTCAGAGATATATTCAAGAAAGTCAAGGCAAGTTTACTTTGTTTTCCATCACTCTTTAAGTATTGCTAATACCATTGATTTTCAAAGGGCCTGGATTAACTTTGTAAGGGTATATCATATTGACAGTTTAGGTTTTTGTATTTGACCAATTATTTAGTAGAATTAGTGGTAAAATCCATGGTAAGGACATAAGATGGGATAACATATGCTCTTGCCCAGTTTTTTATTTATGTTTGTTGTAATCGTTCTAAAAGATAAAATGAAATCGGCCTTTTAACAGAGTGGCTATTTACTACCCCTTTCCCTACTTGGTTCAAGTCTAATAAGGAGAGCTATTTTTCTTTTGTGATAAAATGCAACAGGATGAAGAGAATGCAAAAGCTATTTCCCTATTTGGGGAAGTGGTCCATCTTAATGATGCCATTGAAGATGAAGGAAAGCGTCTAGAGAATTTGGTTAGAGGAATTTTTGCTGGAAACATATTTGATCTTGGTTCTGCCCAGGTAATTTAACTTTTTCCAGAGTTTATCAAATTTACGATCTTTTGTTCTTGTCCATAACAGATAAATAATTTGTCATTATTGGTGGAATAGGAAAAATAAATTAAAGTGCCAATCATTGTTTTTTATATGGTTATGACAAAAGTTACTTGAGATAATTGCTTCTTACTTATGAAGCTTGCAGAAGTTTTCTCAAGGGATGGCATGTCCTTCTTAGCCAGTTGTCAAAATCTTGTCCCTCGACCTTGGGTTGTTGATGACTTAGACGCTTTCAAAGCAAAATGGAGCAAAAAATCTTGGAAAAAGGCAAGTTGCACTTTTTTCAGTTCCCCACTCCTGAAAGTCTTACCCTGTTCATCTAACTAATGGGCTAGGGAACTGCACGTGCTTTTGATGTACTAAGCAGCTTTTTTTTCTTCTTTTTTTTTCGGTGCCATGTCAGGCTATCATTTTTGTTGATAATTCTGGTGCAGACATTATACTTGGTATTTTGCCATTTGCAAGGGAGTTACTTGGACGTGGGACACAGGTATCATTGCATTTAGAAAGTTATTGCTTTTATGGTATGCCCATGGGTCATGCATTTGAGGGGCTCAATGTTCTCTGTTGTGTTCTTTACAAAGAAACTTATAATTTCTCTGTTGAGGGTTTTGTTGGTTATGCTAAGTTTCATCTACCAAATTGAAAATACCAAATTCTTTTCATCTAGTTTTATCTCGCCTTTTAAAAAGGGGGAGTCTTGGATACATCTTGTGAAGGCAATTGTTGAAATCCCAATGGCTTGGGAGAGAGATTTAAAGGAAGAGCAAAGACTAGTGCATTGCCTGGTCTTAATCCTTTTGCTGTCCAGTTTCCTTGGGTAGTAGCTTATGATCCATAATTAAATACAGGGAACATGGAAAATGCAGTTTTTCTTTATTTTCTTTGCTGGAAGGTTTGCAGGGGTGTTCAGTGCGTTGTTCTGGTTGATTGGATTTGTCTTTGTTATATGTCTTATTTTGTTGTTTGACATTTTCTCGGTGTTTAGCCTCCTAGCTGGTTATCTTGACCTGCTAATAACCTCTTTTCTTGTTGGGCAGGTTGTGTTGGCAGCTAACGACTTGCCTTCTATCAATGATGTAACTTACCCTGAGCTGATTGAGATTATAGCAAAGGTGATAGAAAAACTTTAAAGGTTATTCTTAATTTCTGAATTGTTGTTGTTTCTTACAAGTACATGGCTGCTTTACCAGCTGAAGGATGAGCATGGACGGCTTATGGGCGTTAATGCTTCAAATCTTCTGATTGCTAGCTCTGGCAATGATTTGCCTGTAAGGAATTTTGAGTTTGATCTTTGGTCACTGTTACTCTTGAACTGATGACATTTTGTTTTGGACTGTGAATATTGTTAAATCTTGTTTAGCTAGCCTTTAACTTTTTTATTCCTTTCAGGTTATAGATCTGACAAGAGTGTCTCCAGAACTTGCATTCCTGGCAAGTGATGCTGACTTGGTAATCTTGGAAGGGATGGTAAGTTCTTTGGGGTTTTAGTATCGGTACTTTTTAGGTTCCTCAAAATTTCTTTGGACAATTACAAGCCTCTATAAAAATCAAGGCCATTTTTAAATTACGTTGCGTATCTTGATTGTAGAATTTGTTTGATGACAAGTTGAACAAGGTAGTATCAATGATCGAATGAAAAGTCCTTTTTTTTTTCAATGAGATGCGTTAAATTAGCATAATTCTTGTTGCATTTGGCAGGGTCGTGGAATAGAGACAAATCTTTACGCTCAATTCAAATGTGACTCCCTCAAGATTGGAATGGTAACGTTTTCAATGGTGTTGTTGTTCTTGCTTGTAGTGATAGTTTAGTTGATGAGAATTATAACGTTGTCTTGCAACTTTTTTTTTTTTTTGGGGCCTAATCAATTATCTTATTTTACTCTTGTTCTATCCTCTCCCTTCTTTCATTACAGGTGAAACATCCAGAGGTTGCGCAGTTTCTTGGGGGACGACTTTATGATTGCGTCTTTAAATACAATGAAGTTCTAAATTGATAACTGTTGACGTGGAATTACCATAAAATAGGAAGTTATGTTTTTGTTATATTTCCTAATATCTAGGGATTCAGTTTAACATATATTTAGTTTTAGTTAGTTTCTCTAGTATAAATAAGATGTAATTTTAATGTCTTATGCATATGAAATATATGAATTATTTTAAGTGCAGTGCATTAAAGTTTTCTTCCCTGTGTTAGTTTTATGGTATCAGAGCGATTAAAAAACTGACATAAGGTTAAAGAAAACAATGGTAAAAACAGACTGGGGCAAGCAGAAGCAGTGAGTCAGAAACTTCTTTGGCAGTTTCTAATTCTACCTCTACAAATGCCCCCACTGCAAATCATGACCAATTTTCCCTACAGATAACCGCGCACAAATTAAATGAAAAGAATTTCCTTCAATGGTCCCGTTCAGTTCAAATGGTAATTAGAGGTAAAGGGAAATTTGGATATTTGGATGGATCAATCCGCAAACCAACCTCAATAGATCCGCTGTTCTAGATTGGGAAATCCAAAACTTTATGGTGATCGCCTTTCACTCTATGGAAGATGCAATTGGTGATACCTATCTATTTTGTTCAACTGCAAAGGAAATTTGGGATGCAGTAATGATGGCATACTTGGACCTTAAAGACTTGTTACAAATATTTGAGCTTCGCAATCATGCTCGAGATATGAAACAAGGAGATTATACGGTAACTCAGTACTTCAACTCCCTTAAAAACTTATGGCAAGAACTGGATTTGTTCAACCAACTGGCATGGCAAGACCTAGAAGATGGCATCATGCAAAGCAAAATGTTAGCAAGGGATCGAGTTTATGATTTCTTGGTTGGTCTTAACAGGGAACTCGATGAGGTATGCGGTCGTCTGGCTGGTACGAAAACAGTGCCCTCCATTGATGAAGCTTTCGTTGAAGTCCGACAAGAAGAAAGTTGTAAACGTGTTATGCTTGGCAATTACTGAGATTTAACTGCTAATGGTGGTGATGCTTCAGCATTAACATCTAAAAACGAGTCTTGGTCTAACAAACAAGGACAGGCGTGGTGTGAGCACTGCCAAAAACTGTACCATACCAAGGAGAACTGTTGGAAAATTCATGGCAAACCTACCAATGAGACTCCTAGATCCTGAGGGTGTGATGGAAAAGGTTTTCAGGCTGATAATGGCAACTATGAAAAAGAGACACTGGACTCTCAGATCACTCTCTCCAAAGAACAATTAGACCACCTCTGCAAAGTCCTAACCGCAAAAAAAGTTTCATCTTCACTCGCAGTGCAAAAAGGTACTTCTGTGACTGCATTGGTGGTTTAACTGACGCAGGTAAGCCTTGGATAATTGACTTTGGAGCCTCCAACCATATGACAGGTTGTGAGAAATTGTTTACTTCTTATAACCCTAGCCTTGGTAATCATAGCGTTAAAATAATAGATGGATCATCCTATGTTGTTGCAGGGATCAATACTATTAGAGTAAACTCAGAAATCAGCCTTAAGGCCATCCTTCACATGCCCAAATTATCTTGCAATTTGTTGTCAATCAGCAAAATTACAAAGTATTCAAATTGTGTTGTTAATTTTTCCCAATCTTTCTGTGTTTTTTAGGATCGGACTTCGGGAAGGAGGATTGGTAGTGCTAGGGAATTTTTTGGGCTCTACTACTTCGACAATAAAGTTCCTATAGGCAATCATGTACATTCGATGGTTGGCGATTCCTCTCTTTCTAGGAAACAAAAATTATGTTATTGCATTGTAGGCCAGGACATCCCAATTTTTTATATTTAAGACATCTCTCTCTCTCTAGCTATAGCTCAATTGGTACTCGAGAAGGAAATAAGAACCTCTTAAGGGAGGTTTGAGATTTGGACATGAGGGACGTGAAAGAAAACCCTGAGGGGCCAGAGGGCCCCAGAGGGGACAGTATAGATGCATGGGCGGCACGAGGATGGTCTACCAATAAGGGCCATAAGTCCGGGGGCCCCACAAGGTGGGTCCTATGGAGGCTTGAGGGAGTACGCCCGGGCCGGACGCCGCACTATCGTATTCTTAGGTACTTGAAGGGAACACTTGGCAAAGGTTGCTTTTCAAGAAAACAGAAAAAAGGAGCATTGAAATTTTTATAGATGTTGATTGGGCAGGGTCTATAAATGACTGGAGATCAACGTCAGATTACTGTTCATTTGTTTAGGGCAACTTAGTGACGTGGAAGAGCAAAAAACAACCTGTTGTTGCGAGGAATAGTGCAGAGGCAGAGCTCAGATCAGTAGCTCATGGTATTTGTGAAGTTTTATGGTTGAAAATGTTATTAGAAGAATTGAAGATGTTAGCGGAGACACCGCTAAAGATGTACTGTGACAACAAGGCCACTATCAACATATCTCATAATCCAGTTCATTAGGACAGGACAAAACATGTTGAAGTTGATCGCTACTTTATTAAGGAGAAAATTGAAAATGGTACCGTGTGCCTGACATATGCACCAACATCGGAACAAGCATCAGATTTGCTAACCAAGGAACTCTTCAAGCCTGCATTTGAGAAGCTGATCGACAAGCTGGGAATGTACAACTTGTACAGTCTAGTTTGAGGGGGAGTATTGACGTGGAATTAGAATAAAATAGGAAGTTAAGTTCTTGTTATATTTCCTAATATCTAGGGATTCAATTTAACATAGATTTAGTTTTAGTTAGTTTCTCTGGTATAAATAAGATGTAATTTCAATGTCTTATGCATATGAAATACAAGAATTATTTTAAGTGCAGTGCATTAAAGTTTTCTTCCCTGTGTTAGTTTTAATAACCTTGATTTGTGTCGGCTTTCTTTACCCGATTTATTGAAATTACTCATCCCATTCATTTCTTCCTATGTCCTACTGCTTGGAGGAACTTAGAGCTCTTATAAAGTCCTTCCCCATAATAATTGCAACAAAAAAATCACAAATATTAGCATAGCTATTTCTATTCTTCCTACTTGACGGAAGGATGATGGTCGAATTTTATCTGCAGAAGTTTTTATATCAAGTTCAATCATAAGGAGAATTCATTACGACTGTCTAGTCATTTTATTAAAGTAACGAGGGAAGGCTTACAAGTAACAAAACAGCAGCAAAAACAAAGACTTGCTTATGAAGGGAAACTTGTATTAGTAGTAAACAAGTAGATCAGTGCTTCTTGGTAGGATATGAAGCCATTTTGTTGATGCCACAGAGTCCTTCAGGTTTTCCTGTGTTTCTTTTCATCCTTATGTAACCTTTCTCTCCCCACTTTGGACCCCACGAGTTCTTTACGATAATGTAATCTGCACCCTTGGATGATCCGTATCCCACAGCCGAAACTCCATGATCTAGCTCGGTTCCACAAGGTCCATTAAACACTCCCTGTTCAATTCAACATATTCAAGGAAAATATGCATCAGACATTATCGCTCATAGGGACATGTCTATCCGGATAGAGGATAGTCTAGATCGATTCATAGATAGATTTCTGTCCATACAGAATAGAAGAAAAGAGAGAGAAACATATACAACAACCTTACAGAGAGAGAGAGAGAGGGCGCTTACCCCACTGTAGAACTGGAAGTCTCTGTCAGAAGCCTCAATAGCAACGCTAAGAGGTTGGTGAGCCAATGCCTTGACGAGACTCTCTTCATCATTTCTTGGCACATCTTGATAACCGGTTATGGTCACTACCTCCATCTCTTCCTGCTATAAGTTGAAAATCAAAATATCGATAATGAGAAACGACAAGTTCTAAATCTGGCTTAGAACTACTTCTTGTGCTATTGTTTCATATACCTTCTTATCCTCACAAGTGCCTTCCTCCATGAGATAAGGGTAGTCCTCTTCCTTGTGAAGTCCACCAATAGAGATTATGTACTCAAAAGCATAGTCCATCAAACCCCCATTGCAGCCATTGTTGAATGATCTATCGCAATCAATCAGTTCTTGCTCGGACAAGGAAGTCAGGTTTCCCATGACTATCTTGTTTATGCCCTCAACGGCTGCAACAGTCGAAAAAGCCCAGCAGCTACCTACACAACATAAAATTAAGAAAAAAAATATTATTACTCTCCGCGAGGAAACAACAAACATGGGCTGCATGTTGTCGCATAAGCAAAAGTCCATCACCGCAGTGATTAAAAGTTAAGACATATGAGATATTAATGTCACTTACCACATGATCCTTGATTTTTCACTGGAGTGACAGCTCCTTTCTTTCTCCAATCCACAGACTTGGGGACATCCACAACATCTCTGTAGGTGAAGTTCTCAGAAGAAGTTGATCTTCTGCTTGTGAACTCCGGTTTAAGTCCCAAATACTTGCTCTTGAACTCCTCGTGGCTCAAGTCAGCAAACTCGTTCAGCCCCAACCAATAGTCAGTGATTTGCTTATTCCTCTCATCAATGTGCTTCAAGTTGTCCTTGAATATCTCGAACCTCTGCACCTTCTCTTCGATGCTGTTGTAGATTTTGCTATGTTTCGACATCCATGAATCGAAGAGGTGGAGGAGCTTATCGATGCAAGTCAAGTGCTCGGGCGAATACCCCACGATTGAGAAATCATGATCGGCAGCTGTCGAAGAACAGGCAAAGATGGACAAGGACAAAAGTGCAAGAAAAGAAAGTTTGGAAAGCAAAGAGAAAGCCATTTCCACTATGAGAAAACGGAGGAATGGAGAAAGAATGGTAAGTAGTGGTATTGCTGAATGAGAAGGGAAAGGAAAGGGGTAGTTATTTATAGTTGTGATCTGATGGGTTGCTTTAGAGTGAAGGTGGTCGTAAAAATTGTTTTCTAGAAGACGGAGTCTTTAAGGTTGGTTCTCTTTGGCAAGGCATTTCTTCCAAGCATGATCATAGCGTTCAACATGGGCTGAACGTAAGCTATAATGATTTTCATAAAATGAAGCCATTTCTTAGTTTAATTTTTAAAAATAGGTTTGTGCTCAAATTTTCACAAATGAAGCCTTTTCTTTTTTCTTTTTTTTTTTTTTTTTTTTTTTTTTTTTTTTTTTT
>CAMOHE010054179.1:0-29450 GCA_946598075.1 Artocarpus hirsutus | reverse complement strand
TTCTCCACTTAACAAAACTCCAATATATCGTCATTTACTCATTTTTCTGTCGGCCGATATCATAATCGTGTGAGCCACAAAATACCAAAAAAGTCACCACAACATTTAAGCAATAGATTAAAGGAGTGTTTGGAAGGTGATAAGAATAAATGGTGAGAACTATTTTTATTATAGTATGTGAAAATTTTATAATGTAGTAATTTTTTTTATTGTTACTATAGCATGTGAGAGCTTTATACTGTTTATAACTGAGTTTGTGCTAAGAACCGTAATTCCTACCACTTTATCAAACACCTGGTAAATTAAAAAATAGAAAGGATGGGAAAAAGTGAATAGACTAATATATGCTATATCCACTCAGAAGGGGGAAATTAATCATAAATACCTTTAAATTTTTTTATAGACGAAGTCTGTAATTGTATATCATAATGTCATTTACTTTGAGCTTTTTTAGGTTATTCTCTCTGTTTTTTTAAGTAGAAAAAGACCTTCTCTTAGTTAGCATTCTAATTTAAAAATGTAAATAAAACGTAGTACGTATATCTTTTTTCCTTTGCGGTCCCGCATTTAATTTAATATTTAATATTCATGTAAAATCCTCCTTAGAAAACAAAAAAGTGATAATTGATATATGGACATAAATAATTTTTAAGATCTGTTTGGTCCAAGACCTTTAATGCGTGGCACATGGTCAGATTGGAAACAAATAAAAGCATATATAGTGACTTAAAAAAAATAATGATGACGCATGGCAAAAGCTAATCTAAGAGTCAATCGAGTAAGAGTTGTTGACATATTTAATAGATTTTTTACCCCCAACACTAAGTTAAATATGTAACCACACAAACTAATTATTTGAAATTGACTGCAATGTTTTAAAATACGTTGTTCTGTAGCATCATAATATAATACTAAATTAATATACCAAATATCAAATTATGATATTTGGATAAAAACCAATGCAGTGCTATGTCTAGTGCTAAATTCAACATATTAACACCTGCTAAATTTTAACTTCTGTTTGTTATTGGTTGATTGCTAACTTTTATAGGGTGTTTGGAAGGTGGTGGGAATCAGTGGTGAGAACCGCTTTTACTGTAGCATATTAAAACTTTACACTGTAGCAATTTTTTTATTGTTACTGTAGCATGTGAGAGCTTTTTACTGTTTATAACTGATTTTGTGGTGGGAACTGCAGTTCCCACCACTTTACCAAACATTTAATGCTTTTTAAAGGATTTTCATTTAATTTCAAATTATTCGTGCAATAAAAGTTTACTTTTTCAAGGTACAACACTTGATAACTATAACAAAATAGATAAATCATTTGAAATAATTTCATATTTTTTCGTATCAAATATAACATTAGATATCGATGAAACACTTAAAAAATCACATGCCTTTTCATGTTAGATTAACTCCTCATTTCATCAGCAATTGTCTAGATATGTGGCATTAGCTTCTCTTGAAAGTCATTGTAGTATATCCATCGATGGGTTTTGTGTGTTCAACTTTCATGTGTTCTATTTTTACGCTCTACCGGATTTTTGTTTTTTGGCTGTCAAATATGTAATGCCAGAAAGTATCAATTTTTTTTTGTTTTAATATGATTTTGATAAGATATAACATTTATAAACATGCATTAGTACCCGACCCAAAACAAGAAAAATAAAATTTTTAAAAAAAACTCATCTCATCTGCAAGATCACGAGCGAGACTCCTATACTGTCACGAGATGATGCGGGTAACATAAATACAGAAATATTGAGAGATGGAGCCCACCGTTGGTGGACCCCACCTTCTTGATCCGTCGTTCGATCCCCATCAAGCTCCCTCAAAAACGAATAAAAACAGCCTGTTACAGAGCTGTGTACTCCACACTTCCATTTTCCTCCTCTCCCCCTCTTAAACACCCAACACACACCAAAAGCATATCAAACACCTCCATTACACAACTCCCCATCTCTCTCTCTCTCTCTCTCTTTCTCTCTCTTCAACACAATGAGCTCCATTGTTGAGACCTTCCAAAAGCGAAACTTCCTTCCGGTCTCACAAGACACGTCATCGAAAAACCAACCAAGCATCCGGCGAAGGCTCTCCTCTCTCAGCCTCAAAATCCAGCCCAGTGCTCTCTCGTCTTCCTCGGCGGCCTCATGGGCCTTTCGCCGGTCCAAATCCGTCTCCGCCATGGGAGAGTCGGCGGGAAGCTCGATAAGGAAGTGGTGGGACTGGGGCTGGGCCTGGATCCTGTCCAGAAAGCCCATGTTCGCACAGGATCTGGAGATGAACGAGGAAGAGACGAAAGTCCTTGGGTCCCACTCGAGAGGAAGCTGGAGACACGTGTTCTACAAGGTCAGATCGGAGGTCAGAAAGCTCGTCCGCTCCGACCGTGTCGGCCTTCCTCAGACCTGCAGGTACGATTCATTCAATTATTCGAAGAACTTCGACGACGGAAAGAAAACGCTCTTGGTTAGCTAAAATATTTGAAAAACTACCCGACAACATAATAATAAAAAAAGAATTTAATTTTTGTATGGGATTTTTTTTGTTATTTTTGTTCTTGTTAATTCAATGTTAATGCTCTTCAATATGGACTGTAAGTAGAATATAGATTTATGTTGTATTAAGTGGGATTAATGTTGTGGAAAAGTGTTTCCAATGAATGCTCAAGAAAAGTGAATGTTTGGCGAGAGACGATGAGCTCTATTAGTAAACATGTTTGTTCTTTCTTTTTTTTTTTTCTTTTTTTTTTTTGGGTTTGAAAATAATTTATGTATTTTTGTATCAAATTCATTCCATTGTAAAACTATATTCACAGCTTATTTATGTGCTGCTAGTTTCTCCCCCAATGAATGTAATATATCTGTTAGCGGATGTTTAATCCTCCAAGAGATCTTGTTTTGAGTCCATATGTCTAAAATTTTCCTGCAAAAAAAAAAGGCATAATCTTCCAAGCTTGTGAATCAAGCAACTTGGCAAACTGGCAATCGGACCCCGTCTACGTATGGTGCAAAATCACTTCAATTGGTGGGCTGAAAATTCGTTGCCTTAAATTGCAAGTTTCTTTGCTTAATCCTTTTTGTTTTACTCTTAAATCAATCATTCGTTGTATGAAACTTGAGGGAAAAAAAAAAAAAACTACGTACCATACAATACACACAGCTCAAAATTTCTGCCATAGATGATTTTTAAAAATGATCTGAACCGTCAATTTTTTTGTATTATTATTATTATAATGACATGAAACTTAAAATTATAAGATGAAGCATAATTTTCACCATTACTTGGGCAAAAAGATTACAGGCCAGCTCTCTAATGATTGTGACTTTTCCCTTTTTCTGTACATGATTTGGAACGAAAATCTGTCTCATCCGTCCGAGATCTAACGCTAGATTTTACCATATAAGGTCAAATTCATTTTTGCCTTTTAATAACGTGGATTTTACTTCTTGGAATTACGCTTGGGCCGTCGGTGGCATACAGCCACTATATACAAACTATATAGTGCCATGTCAATCATCGCCAGCAAGGATAACATGATGACATATGTACAAGAATTCAAAGTTTAGCTGATTCTACGCTGAATTAGCGCTTTGTAATAATGCAAACTTATAAATAATAATAATAATAATAATAATAATGCTAATAATAATTGTAATAATATTAATGTTTGGGAAGAATTAATTAGTAAGTAATATGATCATGATGTCTCAGATTTTCTTATGTTTTGGCTTTCCTAGAATATTGGCAATGGTGGGCATCACCTCGATCGCGTAGAAAGCGTCGGTGCTTGTGGTAGAATGAGTGCCCACTTTTTTATTTTCTTTCTTTTTTTTTTCCCTCAACCAGAAATAGAATAAAAAAAATAATTAAAATCTGTCGTGGAATTTTGACGATCACATGGATCCCATCATTCCCATGATCATCACCGACGCAAAATATACAGTTCGATGGTCAATTGATATTTGCTGAGCTGGCCTTTTCCCATTCTCTCTCTCTCTCTCTCTCTCTCTTTTTTTTTTTGTTTTTTTGCAAATGGCAAAGTTCGGTGAGGAATAAGGCAAAGAAAATGACTACACGTTGGAGACAAATTACGGCTGGCAATCAGTTGGAATCGTGTATGCCCGTAAAAATCTTCCCTCTGTCAGTGATTTTTATTCTTGCCGAACTTTGATTTTTAAAACGACACGCATTCCTACCGAGGTTGTGTTGGTAATTATCGAACGCATTTTCATGGATTTTTCCAGTAATGATAACCGGATTATCCTGGAGAACTAACTTTGGTCTAATTACTTTTGCTAATTCTGTCTGACATTTCAATTTTATATATATACATTTTTTTTTCGTGGTATATTTATGCCGTCAAAATTTGAGTCTAATTCAAAAAAATAATGTTGTACCTGCACCGTTGCATGACAAGAAAAATTCTAATGATTTGTTAGTTTATAGGTTTGAACAAAAAGAATTTAAACAAAAATTAATTTTTTTGAGAAAAATATTATAACAAAAATAGTTTGAACTATAATTTAAACTTACGAAACAAAAGTTATAAACCTTGGCCGAGATTCCTGGTAACTCACTGAAAAAAAAAATGTATTTATGTAGAAAAAATGGGTCTTGTGTCGTTTTTGCAGGTCATCATCTTATTTTCACGTTATTATTGTTGCTTTTGTTAGTTATTTTCTTCCCATTTCATGGCAAATTTCGTCATGTTGTCGTTTATTAGTTGATGTCGTTGGATTTTTTGTTGCTTGTTTTCGTATTTAATGTCGTCCTTCTTGTTTTTGTCGTTTTAAGAATGTCTCGTTCCGGTTTAATTCCCTTTTCCCGATTTACGTCCTTTCTTTGTTGTTAACGTGTGCCGTATTCTTGATGTTTCTACTTCATATTGTTTGCTCCGGTCCCGTGCTTTTTGTTTGGTTTACGTTCAATTTCCCGTTCTTCAATCTTTTTCCCCATAATTTTTTACGTGTTTTTCTCTGTTCATTCCTACATTTTGTGTCGTTTTTTAAGTTCTTGTCGATTACTAGTGTCATGTCATTTAATTTTCTTGTCGTTTTCTCTTTTCATGTGGTTTGTTTTGGTTTTGTTCGTTCGTTAAGTGGTTTTCTCTTTTGCGGTGATTTTTGCTTTGTTTTTTCAATTTTATGACATCTCTAACTGCTGTTTGTTTTATCCATGTAGTTTCTTTACATCAATTTGATGTTAATTTTTCATGTTTACATCCTTTTATATTTCAGTCGTGTCCCCATTTCATGTCATTCTCTTTGGTGTCTCTTTTTTCCCTCTATTCCTTTTTTTTTTTTGAAAAATCTGTTCATTCCTATAAGATATAACCCTGCTACTCACAAAATTATAGGCCTCAATTCAATTTATAACGTACTTTTTAGCATAGGTCCACTGTTATAACCCCATTGGGTCAACTGTGATTGTTAGTTCTTGCTTTTTTCAATTTTAGATTTCCTGCCTTCCCTCCTAAATTTAATGTCGCTTTTTAGTTGTCAAATAGGTGGATTATGATTATTGTCGTTAATGATATGTTTGTTTTAATTTACGTCGTTTTAAGTCGACGCATCCCGTTGCCGTCCTCTTTTCTATCATCTTGTCGTTTATTGTCATTGCCACTAGTTTATTGTCGTTATTAATTAGTTGTCGTTCTTTGTGTCTCATCAAAACGACATGTCGTTTCTTGAACTAAATGTAGTTTGTCGCTTGTGGGCACCCAAGTTTAATCCAACCGAGTGCTCAGGCAATCAAAACGCATTCCCAACCTGCAAAAAGAATATTCCATTATCTTTCGTCAAAGAGCAGCTAAAAAGTTCCCAGTTTTGGTTATCACAGAAAATGAACAAAAATGGCCTTACACTTCAACAACGGCGTAAACCAGAGGCTTGAGCACTTCATTGGGGTTGTTGGGTTCTCCTTCTCAGAAGCCTTCACGAACTCGATTTCCCACCGCCCAAAGACTAAGACGCGATTTTCCCACTGCAGTACTAGTATTACTACTACTACTGTCTGTTCTTCCGCCGCCAAAACGGATTCCACTGTGTCGGATGTTGTTGAGTACCAAGATGTTCAGGACCACACTAATGGCGTCAGTACCACTCACACTTCTGCTGGTGGTAAGTTTTTTTTTTTGGTCAAAGTTCAAACCCCCCACTTCAACAGTTCTGTTTATTTAAGGATCAGTATTCGTTCAATCTTTGGAGATAGACGAATAGAAAAAAAGTGGTGGGAAATGGGAAAATGATGTTATAAGAACTAATTTTCTATACTATACAGCAGGTTTGAAGCCAGAAAATTTAAAGCCGAGGAACGGAGGTGGGACAAATAAACAGACAGAATTTTAAGGTTAGACAGAATAAAATTTGAGTGAGGGCTAAATACAATATTAAGAGAGGTAAAATATTAGATTTATTAAATTTTATATACAAATTTAATAAAAAACAATAGTTAAGGGCCTTGGTCCATGAGACGCATGAAAAAGCTAAAAATAGAAAGTGGAAATTTTTGTTTCCTTTTCAAACATTGTGCATATTTCAATTAGACTTGATTTCATAACTGCCCATTTTGAAAATAGTTCGTTTCATATCTGAACCATTCAAAACACTTCCTACCCCGAAACTATTGATTTGTGTATTGGAGGCAGATTGACATAAAATTAATAATTTAGTGAACAAGCTGACTAAAAATCGAGCATTTATGAAGTAATACGTAGTGATGTATCATTGTTTTAGTATTATAGATGGAGAATGGTCTTGTGTAGCTTAGGGGTGAAATAAACACTTTTTAAAGTTCAGGGCACCTTGAAGTTATGTCGTAAAAGAAGCTTTTTTTACATTTGAAAAAAGACGAAATGCTATTAAATTTTCTTTAAAGATGAGCCTTGTAGGATCAAAATGTTATTTCTTTGTAAACATTAGGTGCAAATTGAGTTCTGTATGTCTTCATTTATTATCTTTTTTATTTGTTCAAAGCATGGTTGGAAGTTGCCAGAAATGTGTCCGGTGAATGGGATGGCTTTGGAGCAGACTTCTCAAAAGAAGGCAACCCAATCGAACTCCCGGAATCCGTTGTGCCCGAGGCTTATAGAGAATGGGAAGTCAAGGTCTTTGATTGGCAGACTCAGTGCCCTACACTTGCTCAACCAGAAGAGCCTGTTCTTGTGTACAAGTTGATAAAGCTACTCCCTACAGTTGGATGCGAAGCAGATGCGGCGACGCGGTACAGCATTGATAGACAGGACCATCCGAGGCTGAGTGGATGTTATTCCTGTTATTTTTGTCCAAATTCATAGTATCATCACATATGGAACTGTATATAACTAATCTGCGGGATTCTCTCTGCATATGGCCTGGCGTTTAGTAAGTTGTTTATCTGGCACTGCTCGAATCTTCTCAAATTTGTAATATATATATATATATATATGTGTTAAAAAGAGAAGTTTAGGTTTTTATGCGGATTTCAGGGGCATTTTGGCTGCAGATTGTCTGCTCAAGCCAACCCACCTGCCTCACTGGCCAAACAAACAAAATTCAAACTGGCGGTTGGGATTAAATCCAAATAAAAGACCTGTTGATTAATAGGGTGTTTGGGAAGCAATTTTGGTTAAAGATTATATTCGTAGCTTATGTTTTTTAACGCTGTAATACGAGTGAGCTATAATGCGACAACTAAAAATTGAAATAAAGCAATTTTTATTCCCAGAACCTATGAAAGACTTCTTCTAGTTGTAATTGTAGCATCTAAAAAAGTGGCCAAAGCTATCAGGGTCATGCCAAGTCAAGTGGATGAAGACAAATGCACGTGAATCCAGTAACACAAATCAGAAAACAGCCACATAATAAATGCTACTGATATTATTGAATTACTTTAATTAATAACTAAGGAAAGCTTATTCCATTCGCCGGAGTTGGAACCAGTGTATGGCCCCAGAAGACGTTCAGGATTTTAGCGCTCCAAAGTATTTTTTAGCTTTTAGCTTTCCTTAAGAAGCCAAACCTTTTTGCCCCCTTTTCACTTTGGTGATTAGGGTTGTAGTTTCAATCACAAAATTTTATTACAGTGTAAACAGTTGAAACCATAAAGTTTCAACTCTTCCTCAAACACAACATTTGTTTTCGTTAGAAATATAGTTTTTGGTTTTGCAAGTTGGTCAATGTTGGGTTTACTTTACCTTCTGTCTCATGCAGCATTTATCAGCCAATTTTGAAAAGTTTGCACTGCACCTTGATGAGTTGTTAATATATCCGTTAGAGAACATAGTTCAAACTAAAGATTTGAACCAACTACATTGTGTAACAATTTAAATTTTGTGAAAAAATACTATAACAAGGTTATTTTGAACAGAAACCTTTTAGTTTAAATAACATTTTAGTTCGAACAACGTTCTCAAATAGGCTAAATGTCTCTTGTGCCTCCACGAGCAGGGCTTTCAATTTGTGCTAGTTTGGGTGCTCAAAGAACCCAGTTTCAAGACTTGATAACAACTGAAAAGCACACTCAAAAGATTAGCAGAGCCCGGAATTTTTGTTCTGTTTTGTTTTTTTTTTTGTTTTCTATTTTTGTTTTGTTTTGTTTTTTGTTTTTTTTTTTACATAGATGAATGAAATAAAAGCAGAGACTTATGTAGTGTGGCAATATCTGCAGGTCAATTATCTTTTTTCGCCTCCTAAATATGGACAGAAAAGGCTCAAAATGAAACAATGCAATATGATTTAGCTGCTTGAATAGCTGCGACACTTCCACACTCCAGAGTTTAAGAAAAAGATTACAACATATTGCTTTGGTCATACAGCAATAGAAAAAAAGGCATCACTGAATTAAATTCTATCAAACTCCAGAACCCAAAATCTTCAGTGACATGATCAAAGGTCTTGGGAGCTGATAAATTAAAATTGCTTCTCAAAATCCTACCACCAAATCTCCTCCCCTAGCTTTGCTGTACAACCTGCAAATGTTCCAAAAGCCGAGACCAGTATGAACATCAAACACGGTTTGGAATAAAGCTACAATTTTTTTTAATGCAAATAGAGCAGCACATTAAATGTAAAATTTTTTCCAAAGTTTATTGTAAATAACTTGTTATCTTTCTTAAGTTTTGATAGAGACAAAATTTACTGCAATTTGACTTAGAAAACTTAACTCTTTGACTTCCGGTGTTTATAATCAGAAGAATTTAGATGCTAAAGAAAAGCAAGTATGAGATTGAAGAATACCTGCACATGACATGTGATTGGATGCTAATGAGCACCTGGTGCATCTCTCATGCTCATATTCAGACTGTTCCGCATGGTTCGTCTTCCGATTCCAGCATTTCCTTTCTGCATCATGGCAACAAATTCACTGTAGTCGATCCTTCCATCCTGCAAGCAGAAGATCAATTTTACTTGAGCAACCAATAGTGAAAAAGGCATAATTCAAGTTAAAGCCAAAAAAGCATGTTGAGCCACGTTAATGAACAACTCAAATTCTCGCTCTACGTCCATCATGCGACTTACATTGTCTTGATCAACTTCTCTGATGATATCTTCAAGGAAAACGTCAGTCATGTTATGTTCTGCACAAGCTTGCTGGAGCTCATCCACTGTAATGTAACCACTACCATCCTTATCAAAATACTGGAATGCTGCAACTAGATGTTCCTCCCGTTCTAGTTTATTAAGATGAACTGTGGCCGCAATAAATTCACCATAATCAATAGTCCCACTGTTGTCCACATCAGCCTGTAAACATAATAGCTCAGCTAGTTGGAATATTATCATCAGACACAAAAAAACCATCGCATAGGCTAACATCAACCCATTTGAAAACTATACAGCAAATTGAAAAAAAAAAAAATTGTTGACAAGGAAATTTTCACAAGTAGAAAAGCAAAAGACAAATGTATTTATATTGTTTTCTCGGCCTTTTCCTGTACTTTCCTTTATTCAGTTTACTAAACATTTGTATTCAAAAGAAGCAACTTACTGCTTCCATAAGGTCACGTATCTCTGTATCTTTCAAGGTGGAGCCATATCTCCTCAGACCAGCTTTCAGTTCATCAAATGTGATCGCACCACTGCCATCAGTATCCATTGTCATAAACATCTCTCTCAGACCAGCAATCTCCTCCTCAGAAAGGCTTTCAGCTATCACCTGTTAACACATAAAAGGGGAACATAGCATCACACAAACATTTTGGCATCTCTTTCTTTCCCTCTCTTTAAAAGTTACACTTACCCGTAGAGCCATTTTCTTCAACTTGTTCATTGCAGAGAATTGTTTGAGACGAGACAGCACAGCTGGATCAAGTGCTCTGTCCGGAGCAACTCCATTTTCACAAATCCAAGGGTGGCCTACATAAAGCCAAGAAAGATGTTTTCACTTAAAGCTTGATTTTGGTCTCAGCCACTTTAAAGTCCCTCGTACAATTATCATACTAATTACTAACCTAATGTGCATGCATTTTATTTTTATAATAACATGGCCTGTAAACCAAAATGTGGTAAGCAAACTAAAAAAGAAAATAGCTCCCTTAATCCACATTTTATGACTTAGAAACAACTAAAGGTTGAAAATTACATACATAACACTTCATGAGCAGTCAAGCGGTCCGAAGGTCTAGAGCACAGCATCCTCCTGATTAGGTCTTTTGCACTGTCTGATATCACCGGCCATGGGTCTGATTCAAAATCAATGTGTCCCTTCAAGACTGCATCAAAGATGCCCTGCTGTGTTTCTGAATTCAAAACAAAGAAAGAAGCCTTTCAGTAATAGCATAACATGGAAATGTCTATCGCATTTATTAGTAAAACCAGATTATCATACCTGCCCAAAATGGTGGCACTCCACTTAACAATATATAAAGTATGACCCCAGCAGTCCACACATCTGCTTCCGGCCCATAGTGCTTGAGGAGTACCTCGGGCGCAACATAATAAGGGCTTCCGACCACGTCAGTGAAAACCTGACCTGAAAAGCAGCAAAGAAATACAAAGTTAAGAGCTCGTTCTGTAGAAGGGATGGGGTTAGGAGGATTAGTGGAAGGATTTTAGGACCTATAATAGTTTGGTAGCAGTGAGAAGAGTAGGGAAGGGATTAGATGAGTGGTTATAAATCCTTCAAAGAGCCTCTCAAAATGAAAGGACTAGAGGAGAGAATCCATTTTCTCTCAGTTTTCCTCACCTAGGTTGTATTCATTTCTTTACCAAACACAGCCTAATAAAAACAAAGGAACAGAATTTACAAATCCCTTATCACACAAATCACAATATACACACAAAGAAAACACAATACCTAATACTCAATATGCTAAAGGAAAAAAGGCAAAAAGAATTGATTTCTTTACCCGGTTTAAAGAATACAGAGAGACCAAAATCAATGGCCTTGAGGGAAAAATCATCATCCTTATTAACCAACAAGAAGTTCTCAGGCTTCAAATCTCTATGCATAACCCCAAGAGAGTGGCAAGCCTCAACAACCCCAACAATAATCTTGGTCAACTCGGCAGCCTTCCTCTCGCTGTAGTGCCCCCTCTGGATGATCCTGTCAAACAGCTCACCCCCTGCACAAAGCTCCATAACAATATGGACATAAAGGGAATCCTCATAAGCACCCTTGATGGTGACAATGTTCTTGTGACCAGCCAAATGGTGCATTATCTGAATCTCCCTCCTGACATCCTCCACATCCTCTTTGGAGATCAACTTCCTCTTCGAGATCGACTTGCAAGCGTACTCAGCCCCCGTGGCGTTCTCCACGCACAAATAGGTTGTCCCAAACTGCCCTTGTCCTAATTTTCGACCCAAAGTATACAAGTCACGAATGTTGGCAGTTTTGTGTCCCAAAACATAGTACGTCTGGTTGTCCATACCTCTCCTCATGATGATATCTTTCTTAAGGTGGTTGTTGTCACCGTTATTATGGTTGTTTTTGGTGTTGGTGTTGGTGTTGGTGTTTTGGTCTTGATTATGGTAGTGGGATTGGGAGTTTGAGCTCGTCGTTGAGCGGTCGGAGACGGAACGCTCAGAAGAAGTGTGTCGTTTGGAAAGGTTCTCGGGCTGGCTCTCGCCCAGAAAGTATTTCCCCCTGAAAGATCCACGGCATGTGTTGCCCATGAAACAATCACAATTCACGCAAAAACCCCACTTTTCACGGCTTTTTCCTCACCCAATAATTCCTCATCAATACAATAACTTCGCTGCCAAAAGAACAACGACAGAAAGTTATGTAGATCAGCATCAATCGAGTTCTAATCTCAAAGTGTTAGAATCTTACTCAAATTGTAAATTCGAATCACAAAAATAATAGCTTAAATAACAAGTATAGAAAAATGATAAAAGCGAAATCACGTAGATCAGTTTTTGTTTTCTATCAACAAGTAACGAATCTGGTATCTTTTTCTGGATAACGTAAACAAATATACAAATCTATTCAATTAACCAAAATACATTTCACCTTATTTTCCGTGGAAACAAACAGGGAGTCTAATCAAATCAAACAAAAAGTCAACTGAGAATCGTAAAAAACCAAAAAGAAAGAGAAATGCTTGAAAAGGTGAAGTTTAAGTACCAGGTGCATAAATGGCAGGAAAGAGATGGTGTTGAGCAAGATGAAGAAGAAGAAGAAGAAAAAGATATGATTTTGATATGACAGAAATAGAAGAATCAATAAGAATCGGAATATCTTTACAGCTACTTCTTTGGAGGGGGCGATAAATAAAAACTCTTTCTTTATTATTAGAAGAAAGAAGAAGGAAGGTCGTTTGTTTATCTTTGTTGCTGTTAGTTTGGGATGGTCTTGCAGGGAAACATCGGAAGTGAGTGCTGCCCAGCTAAACTTTCTCTCTCTTTTTTCCTTTTTTTTTTCCCCTTTTTTTTAAGAAAAATTTAATGGAACGCGGCTTTACAACTTTTCCTCAAAATAAAAATGTTTCTTTTTTTTTTTTTTTGGGAGGATTTTTCTCTAGAGAGCTTTATTATCACGAATAATTTTAGAAAATGGGCCACTGGGACAGAGGAAAACAAGGGATAAACAGAGAGGTACAAAAATGGAAAATCCACCAAGGGAGAAAAAAAGGTTTACCAACTTTGACTCTTTGTGGCTGATCGATCTGGGTGAGGAAAGCATACGTGGTTGATTGGAGCGTGGACACCACTCGCGCCACAAAGTCGTTGGGTGTAAGAATTTGTGGTGGGTTGTTTGGTCAAAACATTTGGATTTATCTCGTGGGTTTTTTTTAATTAAGCCTGAAATGGAGCTAAACTTGGGGAAGAAAAGGGAAGGGGCGGCATTTCTGACTGTGAACACTGTTTGTCCGCCTACCAAAATCCGAACTGCTCCTCTGTCTTCCTGGAATATTCGCGGTTTTGAATTTTTTTTCTCTCCAAATTATACCCTTGACCATTTTTATTTAATAATAACCACTAATTTTTATTTTTTTTTTCACTTAAATTGTTCAAGGGGGAAATTTGTAACAAATTGAATTTAATAATCGAAATGGAAGTGACGATATTTTTTGCATCATTTATTACGCAACACATTCAGGAAGAGGGGACAAAGTTCCCCACATCCCTCTATTATCCTTTAGTTTAGGGCAGGAAGAAATATCTGCTTCCAATTTTCTTCTCTCTCTTTTTTTTTTTTTTTTTTTTTTTAAATTTTGAATCTGCTTCCATCACTTGAAGACGTGTATGTTCCACCTCATTTGGCAACACATTGCAACTATATAGTTCTAAATTTTACACGATAAAACTCTCTGTAAAATAAAAGTTTTCACATGTAAAACCTTTAAATGCTACAGAAAATTAGTTCTAACCATATAGCACCGTCGGATTTTTCAAACGAAACGATTTTTCTTTCTTTTTTTTGTTAGTTTGTTTTGTTTTTCGGTGCATGTTCAATTATAATTAGTTAGTGGTGTTTTGGTCTCAAAATAGACAGGCGGCTTTTAAAATTGCGCATGCTAGATAAACAAAGGACGGGACCATCTGGTGGGCATCTTGCATGCGATCATTAGCCACAGTAACAAGAACCCATTTTCTCCTTTTTTTTTTTTTTTTCGGTTTCTACTTCTTTAAAAGTCTAGCAAATTGGCAACCTTCTTCAAATTCAAAATAAATAATTAAATACTTTCCATTGAACAAAGATTAAGCAATACATATAATTTTAGCGGCGATGATGAACAGCCGTCGCCGCCACTAAAGGTGACAAACAAATTACAAAATACAGAATAATAGCTGATTTAAAGCGGAAAATTAATGAAATTTAAATAGTTTACACATCTCTTAAGCCTTAAGGAATTAAGAAATAGTCTAACAATGTTTAAAAGGCAATGGATATTAATTCAATAATCACCACGAAGGTTCTCACCATCACAAGGCAAAGAAAAAAGAGATAGAAACAGTCAATTCAACGGGCAAAAGAGACTAAAAGTCAACTTGATTCGTAGAGAAAGAGGCCAAATCGCAAATTGCATGAATAACGGGTTTAGGAGGGAATGTTGACCACGACACAGCTACATGCCTCTTTGACCCGGTGATTAGCAAAGCAAAGGGCAAAATCGTCATTCCATGGGGCATTAAAGTAGTTCGACATCACCTTTCACAACGCTGACAAGGACGCACGTAGACTTGTGTCTCAAGCGTCTGCTGGACTTTAAATGCAAACAATTAATAAAATAATAATATTTAATTTAAAAAATACAGTATATATTAAACTGAAGTCCTATAAAATAGTTAGAATCATTAATTAGAATTATTTTTTGAGTCCGTTTGATAAATGAATTCGAATTAGTGATTTTATTTGAGTTAGTGTGATTTAAATTAAGATTTGAGTTACTGATTTGAATATTTATCTGAATTGACGTTTGGATGTGCATTTAGGTTTTAATTTAAGTATGAAATAAATTTAAAATTTGTGTTTGGAGAGGTAGTGAAAATAGTTTTTGATTTATTAATAAATCTAATAAAATCTTAATGTTAATTATCTTAAAAAATATACAATATGGATCTCAATTTATTCCTCTCTTTATTAAGAACACAATGAAAAAAGAATAATCTCAATTTGATATCAAATGAATAAATGATTTTTTTCCTCAAATATAGGAAAGATAATTTTATTTTTTACTGTAATAGAGATATTCGAGTATCAAAAGTTTATAATGGGATGAGAATTCTAAAAACTTAGATTCTTAACACTCAAAGGATTCAGATTTTGGGGAAACAAACACTTATCCAAAAGATTCATGATATTCGAATCTAAATTTTAATCTATTGAGTCTAAATAAGACTCGAAACAAACATACCCTTACTATAGCATAGTGAGCTTTATACTGTAATAATTTATTCTTATCATTATTATAACATATGAGAATTTTACACTATTTATAACTAAGATTATAGTTAAGACTAAACTTGTCAAATAAGACACTAAATTTTATAAATAGTTAGGCTATAACCCATCCATCAAGAAGAAAAGGATTTTCTTTAAATGCATGCGTGGCTCTGACAAGGGACACCAACAAAAGATCTAATAGGGTAGGGAAGTGCTGAATATTGAGCACATCCTAAAAAGACAAGGAAAATAAAAAGAGACATTTTTATTGTTACTCCCTACTGATGTACGTAACATCCTTTAGTATGTAGTTAGGAGACAAAAAGTTGAGAGAGAAAGATCAATAAATTTAAAGAAGAGGGAAGGATGATTGAAACTCCGAGGCCGCCTCCGAGTTGGTCGTCAGGCTAATTCTGAAAGTTGGTCTTAAAGCTCGCCGGGCTACGGTCTTCTAGGTGGTGATGGCAGAGTGCAGTATGCAACTTTCATTGGGGCAGATCGAAGGTGGGCTGGAAGGTGAAGGTTGTTTGTTCAAAGCATCGTTCTCAGCTTGCCTAGGATCCTATAGGGGCCCGGTTTGACAACGCCATGTGTCTCTCGAGTTCTGTTGCTTTCTTTAGTCCCCAATATTTCGCCACCCATCTTATCGGATGCTTTGTCGGTGGTGCTTGGGATTTTCTTTTTTTTTTTTGTTTTGTGCATATTATGTGATTTGTGATAACGGTGGTTTTTATCCAGACTTGATGGTGTGTTTGTCTTTCTCCTCTTTTTTTTTTTTTCAATATTAGATTTTGTTTTCAGCCCACTGTTTTTTTAAAAAGTGTTTTGTATGCGTTAGTGCTATAGGTTTCCAAATTACGGTCAATTGGACTTTTTTGGCCGTAAAAGTTTTTGTTAAAAGACCATATAATATCTCGATCAGTATTCATGTACCCACTTAGGTGTCTAGTTTTTGAAACTTAGCATACGTATGTTAATCTCCCTTTTAACATATTGTTCAAATTTACAAGTGGAACAATTTGTTTGTCAAGATCGTAGTTTTCTTGTAGTTTGTGGGAATTCAGATCAGTATTGATATTTGTGTTGTCTCCCTTTAAAATATATTTCCACTTATTTTTTTAAAGGAAAAACTCACTAGTGGTTTCTTTAATAGATTTTACTGGCGAATACCTGCAGGGAGACCTAATTTTAAGTTTGATTAATCTTATTTTATGAAGGACAATACTCGTCTTACAACACCAACACCCAAAAAAAAAATCTATGGTTATGAAGAAACGACATGTATTTTTAAACGACTTGTCGAATTTCATTACATCAACATTGTTTCATTACCCTTATGCAAAAGACATTTTTAAACGACAAAAAAACAATGTTATTCTAATTAACAAGTGGTTTATTGTACAACAACGTCTTTCTTTTTTTTTTCTTTTTTTTTAAACTTAGCATTAAAATTTTGCATCTTGAAAGACATGCCACTTTGCCCCGTTAAGGACGTTAATTTTTTTTTTTTTTTTTTTAATGCAAGCATGCCATATTGCTGATCAGCGGCGGCTGATTTTTTTTAAGATTGTAAAATGACATGTTTATGTTCTAAAAAACGTATTTTCTCGCTACTTACATTTGCATTTACTTCTGGTTCCAACTTTATTTATTTTTACTTCTTTCCCCCACCACCCCCCCCCCCCCCCTTTATGTATTCTCGTGGATGAGCCTGCATAGACAATAACACAATGTTAAAGGCACGACATAAACGATATCTCGTGTCTACAATATAAATTAATAATACTATGTTTCTTAGTTATTGCATATTGTTGTTGTTCTAATTTTCTATAGTGATGGTAATTCTTAAAAGGTGTTTAAAAGGTGTTTGTTATAATGATTAGAATTATTGGTTGAAACTGTAAAGGCTGTAACATGTGAAAACTTTACACTATAGCAACTTCTTTGCTTTTACGATAACATGTGAGATCTTTATACTGTTTGTAACTGAAAAATTGGTTAAAACTAACTAATACCAAACATGCTATAAAGTTTCCTAGCCGGCCATGCAGGTCAACTTTTGGTTTCTCTACATATTTGTCACAATACTGCATGCCCTAACAATAATCAAATGTTCCACAATGTATTTCATAGCAACAATTGTGATCACTTTGATTTCAGCTTTCTTCCTTTCAAAATTGTTCTCCAAGAATGAACGGACCAACGGTCTCCCCGAAGGGTCACTAGGATATCCTTTTGTCGGCAAGACGTTGGGCTTTCTGAGAGCTCTGGAAAAAAAATCAAGGTCCCGAATGGCTACAAGAAAGAATATCAAAACATAGGCAAGTTTTCAAAACCTCTTTAATGGGTTCACCAACTGTGGTTATTACTGGTCAATTTGGCAACAAATTTGTACTTGGCTCGCCTGAAGGTGGAGCTTTGGCTTTCAAGCAGCCCATCACCGTCAGCTAAAGCAAACTTTAGCTGAACTCATTGGGACCTTTATGTACTATTACACATTAATTTGAACAGATTATGGAATAAATCTTAATCAAATATTGAGCAGTAGTACCATTTATCACAACTAATCAACTTTAAATATTGATATATTAGTTTGGAAAAAAACCCAGAAAGTCCAGGACCACACCAAGATATTCAAGAGCAGTGTTTTGGCGTTTTAAATGTCAAAGGACTAAAGTAAGATTTAGCGTAAAGTATGGAGATTTTTTAAGATTAATTTATCTAAATGACATTTAAGGCATGTTTACTTTGCATTAAAATAAAAGGGAAATTAAGATGCGATTTCTATTCTTTTTAAATAACATATTTAAACACAAAATCAATAATAAGAGTTTTGTGAGACCTACATAATATAGAAAATGAGAAAAAAAATAGGTCTTTCTACGCCCTTTAGTATTGATTCTTTATCAAATGGAATGAATATCATATATACTTAGACTCCCAAATTAGTTATATAAAAAGGATATTTTACTAATTATATTGAATAAAATAATTCTTAAATACTAGAAAGGAAATGCAATTGTTTCTTATTACACTTTCAAATAATTAAGTAAAAACTAAAAAGAGAATAAATTATGCTAAATCCCATTATTTTATTTTTTTTCCAATGTCATTATTTTGTTCCTTCACATTCATTAAGGGTTTGGTAAACATGCCTTAAGATTTAATTTCTAATATTAGTTTTGTACTTAATTTTTCACAATTAAAAGGTCAAACTTTAATTCCTTCAGGTACAAACTGGTAAAGGGAGCCATGTTGAACTTTTTTAGGCCGGAGAACCTTCAAAACTACATCAAAAGGGTGGATGAATTGGTTAACAACATATTGTCCAAGGAAATTAAGAAATTAAAGGGACATCCTTTAAATGTAATGTCTACCCTAAAGAACATTATTGTTAATACTCCGTGCGACTTTATTTTTGGAATTCAAGATGAGTACACAAGGAAAGTCCTGTTTGATGAGCTTTCAGTAGTCTTCAAAGCAATATGGTCTCTTCCTATAAATTTTCCAGGTATCGTTTATTGGAAAGCACTAAGAGCCAGGTCAAGGATCAATGACCAGATCTTACCAATCCTGATGAAAAGAAAACAAGAACTCTTAGAAGGGAAATTGAAACCCACAAACGACGTCTTGTGCTGCATGTTGGCATTAAGAGATGAAAATCACCCACCACTTGATGATGATACAATTTTGGATAACTATGTCTCCTTAAAAATGGCCAGTTATGAGACATCTGCAATGCTTATGAACATGATAATATGGAAGCTTTCAAGAGACCCCCAGATATACAAGAAAGTTCTAGAAGGTAAGTAAAACCCAATAATATTACCCACTTGGGGACATGTTATTATATAGAACTTTTTTCTGTTATACTTGATTTAAATCATATTAGAATTATATCAAATTTAAAAAGCTTTACCGTTTAACAATATTTAAGGGAAAATCTTTATTAATTGTTGAACATGTGACCTATTAATGAAGTATTTGCGATTGGTTCTTAACTTCCAAAACGTTGCAAGCTTAACCTTAATTTTTCACTTTATTTCAATTTCAATCATTCCTATAAATTAATTATTAAGAAAGTAGAATATACATACAATCCTAATTCAACAAAATATAGAATATGCATATGATCTTAATGAAAAATAATATTATGCTAATAGAACATCATCTATATTTCGCGTTCTTTTTAATATCCAAATAACAGAATAGCTAAAACTGAAATAAACTCAAGTTCGAGGTTAAGCTTGATCAAATTATTTTGATACCTATGACAGAATTCTCCAGTTATATATGTCTAGCTATCTTTTATTCATTTTTTTATCCCAACGACAAACTTAGAGCACATGGACATTGTAAGAAAGAGGGAGGGAAGAAGGGAAGATCTAACATGGGGGTGAGATACAAAAAATGAAGTACACATGGCGAGTTGCCAAAGAGTAGACGAGGCTGATCCCCCCCTGCGTTTGGCGGCTTTAGAAAAGCACTCAATGATACAAGCTATCTGCTGGGTATGACATTCCCAAGGGATGGCAGGTTATTAGGATATATACATATGCATATATATATATATGTGTGTGTGTGTGTATCCCCCCCTGCGTTTGGCGGCTTTAGAAAAGCACTCAATGATACAAGCTATATGCTGGGTATGACATTCCCAAGGGATGGCAGGTTATTAGGATATATACATATGCATATATATATATATATGTGTGTGTGTGTGTGTGTGTCTGTGGTTCAATAGTTGTCCTAGAAGCAGTAATTTCCTATTTCCATGAGTTTCTTAAAATGGATTTCTCAATATATATATGTGTATATATATAGATGGATACACAAACCGCTCAGTTTAAGTGACTGGATGCTTAAGCATGTGCGTGCATCTCTGCTAGTTCGAATTTTGTCGGTTTCATTTCTTTATTAAGAAGAACCATAAACTCATATACCATATCAATATATATTGTGAGAGAATTGGTTAATCAAACACTGAATATATTCACAGCACAAAGCAGAAAGAAACAAAGCAAGAACACCAAGAATTTATACTTGGTTCGGATCAAAATGGATCCTACATCCAAGTTGGGTTTTTCAACCCTAGGCAGCTCCACTATTATGAGAAGAATTACATATTCAGAGATAGATTTTCAAAGCCCTCAACTAAACCCAGAACAGGAATTTTGGAGATCACACACCCAGTACTCACAAGGGTCTTTCACTATCTCTCAGAGAGCAAGAGAACAACACGATACACACTCTAAACTCTTTCCCAATCTGATTTCCCTCTTTTAAACAACATATCACCCTTCTCATAATTATACAATGAGCTCATACCCATTCTAAACATTAATCTTGAACCAATGACACAAGGACACATCATAAAATAAGTCTAACACAGGCTGCAGTCCTGTACTCGACTATACTGAAACAAGAATCCTTAAATGCTTCTAACTGAATTACAAACAAATCACAATTAGAGACATTTCTTCACAAATCTCCACCTTGGCTCTAGATTGATGATTCCACAGTGGTGCTGACTAGAGTAACCCTTGTACAACAATGAACTTATTCCAATAATTTCAGTGAGTTCAAGGCTTCCTTGAACTTACTTACTGGAATAAATTTTGTAAGTACATCAGCTGGATTAACCTCGGTTGCAATCTTCTTTACCAATACATGTTTTCTGGATACAATATCTCTCAAAAAATGTAATCTCACATCTATATGTTTAGTTCTTTCATGAAACACTGAGTTTCTTGACAAATGAATTGCACTTTGTGAGTCACAAAACACTGTTACATGTTCCAGCTGAATTCCCAGTTCACCAATCAGGCCCTTTAACCAAAGGGCTTCTTTTACTGCTTCTGTCAACGAAATATATTCAGCTTCTGTGGAGGATAATGCTACTGCATGTTGCAAAGTTGACTTCCAACTTACCGTGTTTCCTCCCACAGTAAACACATAGCCAGACAAGGATCTTCTCTTGTCTAAATCACCAGCAAAATCGGAGTCACAATAGCCAATAATTTCAATCCTTTGACTATTACCTGAGTATGTTAACCTCAAAGTTGATGACCCTTTTAAATATCTTAACAGCCCTAACTGCCTCCCAATGAATTCTGCCAGGCTGACTCATGTATCTGCTAACAAGTCCCACACCATAAGCTATGTCTGGTCTAGTCGAGACCATGGCATACATCATACTTCCTACCGCGTTTGAGTAAGGGACTGACTTCATGTGAGCTGCTTCTAACTCTGCATCTTGTGTTCTAACTGCACACAGCTTGAAGTGAGCTCCAACTGGAGTAGCTACACTTTTAGCTTGTTGCATCCCAAAAGCACTTGTGACCTTATTCAAGTAGTCTGTCTGAGAAAGAGTCAATACTCCTCTTGACCTATCCCGTATAATATTCATACCAAGGATCCTCTTAGCTGGTCCTAAATCCTTCATTTCAAACTCTGTTTTCAGCTCCACCTTAAGTTTGTAAATCTCATCCTTGTGCTTGCAAGCTATAAGCATATCATCTACGTATATAAGCAAGTAGATAAAGGATTGATCCTTGAGCTTCAACCAATACACACAACTATCATATTTGGACCTGGTAAACCCCTTCTTTAGCATAAACTCATCAAATTTATGATACCACTGCCTAGGTGACTGTTTTAATCCATAAAGTGATCTTTGCAACAAACAAACTTTGTGTTCTTCTCCTTTCTTCTCAAATCCTTCAGGTTGACACATGAAAATTGTTTCCTCAAGATTACCATGTAAGAATGCCGTTTTGACATCCAACTGTTCGAGTTCAAAGTCATGAATCGCAGTCAAGGCTAAAATTACTCTTATCGAAGTATGTTTAACAACTGGAGAGAAGACTTCATGAAAATCCACTCCTTCTACTTGTGAATATCCTTTTGCCACTAACCTTGCCTTAAATCTTGCCTCTTCAACACCTGGAATACCTAGTTTTCTTTTGAAAACCCATTTGCAACCAATTAATCTTTGCCCCTTTGGTCTATCAACCAATATCCAGGTCTTGTTCTTCATGAGAGATACCATTTCTTCTTCCATGGCTTCTTTCCACTTATGCCAGTCCTTGCTTTTCTTAGCTTCTTTGTAATTTGCAGGTTCATCTAATTCCAAACTTTCTCCAACATTGAGTGCAAAGGCGATTAGATCAGCACTAGCAAACCTGGAGGGTGGCCTTATCTGTCTCTTAGCTCTATCTCTGGATAGAAGATAATTTTGTAGTTGATCTTCATTGTCAGAAGTCTGAATCTCATCTTGATCCTCAAAAAGGCCAATCTCAATCACTTGTTGGTCTGTTGCATGTGGTGGATCTTGTTCTTCACTGCTTTGTTCTGATTGAGGAATAGGAGCTCCACCTTGAGTTAAGTCATCTGCAAATTTCTTGTTTTCTTGAATCTGAACCTACGTCACAGGGGTCTGCTCAGCTTGTTCAAGGCTGGCTGTTTCCTTAGAAATTTTGTTAGTTTTGTACAATACATTTTCATTAAATATAACATCTCTACTAACAACACATTTCTTATCATCTAACAACCAAACTCTATAACCTTTTACACCATAAGGGTAACCAAGAAAAATGCCCTTTTTAGCTCTAGGATTTAATTTTCCTTGTTTGATATGAACATAAGCAATACAGCCAAAGGTCCTTAAATATGAATAATCATGTTTATTATTTGACCAAATCTCATCTGGAACCTTAAAATCAAGTGCTGAGTGTGGGGATTTATTAATTAAATGGTAAGCTGTTGAGGCAGCCTCAGCCCAAAATTTTTTTGGCAAACCAGACTCATCTAACATGCATCTAACTTTATTCATGATGGTTTTATTCATTCTCTCTGCCAATCCGTTTTGTTGTGGTGTGTCTGTGCATGTATGATGCCTTGAAATACCATGCTTTGAACAATATGCATTAAATTCACCACTACAAAATTCTAATCCATTATCAGTTCTTAGCCTTTTAACCCTTTTGCCAGTTTGATTTTCAATAAGAGATTTCCAATCAATAAACACATTGAAGGCCTCGTTTTTTGTTTTAAGAAAATAAATCCAAACTTTTCTAGAATAATCATCCAAAAAAGTTACAAAATATTGGCAGTGAGATAGGGATAGAGGTACCTTTGGAGAACCCCACAAGTCAAAATGAATATAATCAAGGATGGACTTTGTGTTGTGAGTTGCAGCAACGAATTTTAGTCTTTGTGACTTACCAACCACACAGCTTTCACAGAACTCCAAATTTTTAATGTCTTTAGGGTCGAGGAGGCCTTGTCTGCCTAGTTCTTGTAAACCTCTCAGGCTCATATGACCAAGCCTTCTATGCCATAGGACCGTTTGATCCTCACTATTTTCAGAAATAGCTGCCTCTCCTAGAATTGTTATTCCATGGAGAATATACAACCCTTGCTTTAGAGATCCCTTCATAATCACCATAGAACCCCTTGTTACCTTAAGTACCCCTCTCTCTGCCTTATAACAGCAGCCATTCGTATCCAGACTTCCTAAAGAAATCAAGTTTCTTTTTAAGTCAGGTACATGTCTTACATCAGTCAGTAACTTTACAGAACCATCCCACATCTTTAACTTTACAGAACCTATTCCTTGAACTTCACAGGAAATATTGTTACCCATTAAAACCTTTCCTAGACTCCCATTTTGGTAAGTAGAGAACCAATCCCTTCTTGGAGTCATATGGAAGGTACAACCAGTATCTAAGATCCATTCCTCTTGTGGATCATTGCTTGATATAGTTAAAACATCAGCCTCTTCATACCCTTGAGTAACATTTACAGTGTCTTGAGAAACGATCTGATCAACCTTTATATTTTTATTTCTTCTTTGTGGGCAATTTCTTCTGAAATGTCCTTCTTTCTTGCAGAACCAACACGCCTTTCTATTTCTTGACTTGGATCTTGAGCTAGTTCTTCCTCTTGTGGCAGAATCTTTCTTATCCAAAGATCTCCCTCGAACATTTAGTCCCTCTGCATTTACCCTGGACTGTCTGAAGTTGGCCCTTAAATCCAATTCCTTGGAGTAAGCAGCTGCCATTACTTCTTCTAAGGATAATGACTCTCTCCCATACTTGAGAGTGTCTCGCAACTGTTCATATTGTTTTGGCAAGGAATTTAACAGAAAAATAGCTTGATCTTCTTCTTCAATTTTCACCTCAAGATTTTCAAGATCTGATAACAATTTTGTGAATTCGTCTATATTCTCATCAATTGTCCTGTTTTCATCCATCTTAAAGCCATAGAATCGTTGCTTCAAATAAATTATGTTGGGGAGAGACTTAGTCATATACAGTTGTTCTAGCTTAATCCACATATCAGCAGCAGTTTTTTCTTTCACGACTTTTCTCAAAATCTGATCACTTAGACTGAGAATAATAGTGTTTCTTGCCTTTTTTAGAATCTCACCTTTGTTTGAAACTGTGTCAGGAATCTTGGACTCTCCCTTCAGCGCCTCATCCAAGCCAAGATTGCCGAGATGGGCAATCATCTTTTCCCTCCATAGATTAAAATCGTTCTTGCCGTCGAACTTTTCGATCTCAAATTTCGATGTCGACATTTTCAACTAGATCTTCTGGCCAGGAATGAATCCACTCGAATCTGTCGATGACGATCTTGGAAGCGATTGGTGATCGAAGTGGCTTCTTGGAAGCGATTGGTGATCGAAGTGGCTCTGATGCCAATTTGTGAGAGAATTGGTTAATCAAACACTGAATATATTCACAGCACAAAGCAGAAAGAAACAAAGCAAGAACACCAAGAATTTATACTTGGTTCGGATCAAAATGGATCCTACATCCAAGTTGGGTTTTTCAACCCTAGGCAGCTCCACTATTATGAGAAGAATTACATACTCAGAGATAGATTTTCAAAGCCCTCAACTAAACCCAGTAATCTTCATCTCCATGGAGTTCCTCACATTGACTCACTAGCCTTTCATATTGCCTTAGAAGATCAATTAGATTTGGACCATGCTATGACATGCTTATTGTCCTATTGTTATGTTGCATCACATACATAGCATCATATACATAACATAATAATAACACAATGAGAGCAAGAGAACAACACGATACACACTCTGAACTCTTTCCCAATCTAATTTCCCTCTTTTAAACAACATATCACCCTTCTCATAATTATACAATGAGCTCATACCCATTCTAAACATTAATCTTGAACCAATGACACAAGGACACATCATAAAATAAGTCTAACACAGGCTACAGTCTTGTACTCGACTATACTGAAACAAGAATCCTTAAATGCTTCTAACTGAATTACAAACAAATCACAATTAGAGACATTTCTTCACATATATATATATATATATATATGTATGTATGTATGTATTCATGCAGGTGTTTTGGGTGGCTTATGGAACTCACATGAGCAAATTAAGATGTATTTGACAACCCAGCAGAGTTTGATCCATCGCGCTTTGAGACTCCATCGTAGTAAATCCCAGCTCATGCTTATGTTCCTTTTGGTGGAGGGCGTCACACTTGCATTGGGAATGAGTTCGTGAGGGTTGAAATGCTTGTTACCATTCACAACTTGGTCACTTTGTATGAATGGTTGCTGGACAACCCTGAGGAAGTCATCACCCTCCAGCCGACGTCGTATCCGTCTAAGGGTCTTCAAATCAAGATCAAGCCTAGAAAATCCATTAATTAACAAAAACACCCTTGTTAAATTAATTGTCGTATATGAAGTTCTTCCTTGTGATGCTGTTATTGTGCGCTTATTATTATCACTAGCATGAGAGACGTGCAAATATTTCCTTAGCAGTAATTTGTATCTCTTTGTGTGTGTGTGTGTGTGTGAATTTTTTTTAAAATGGCATCTAGAATCTTTATTATGAAAGAATAACTTTTCTAATTGTTTTTGTTATAAAACATAAAAAATAATGTATTTTTTCTATCTATAATTTAACTTTAACCTGAATATATATAACATTTGCACCTCTAAATTAGAGGTGCAAATACGAATAAACATAAGTAATTTTTATATAGCAAAAATACATAAATTCATTATGTATATTGTGATGGCCCAAAAAAGGTCAAAGAAAAAACAATGCTTCGTCCCTTGAATAATATATTAGTTTAAAAAAGCACGTGCACACGCACACGAGCATCTAATTTGTTGAATTTTTTATTCAAAAAAGTTTAAAATTCGCTTGAGTACATAGTTTAAACTGAAAGTTTAAATTAAAAACACTGTTAATAATTTAAATTTATGAAAGAAAAAACTGTAGATGAAAAAAGGTGCTTCAATGACATACATTTAAAAAGTAAAATTTAAGAGAGATGTTAAAAAGAAGAGTAAATATGAAAATAGACATCGTATTTAAGGAAGAAAAAAAAATAAAAAATGCTAAAAATAAGGGAAAAAGTAAAAAAGATAAAAATATTTAAAGATGAAAAACACAAAAAAAACAAGTTGAAAAAAATTCAACTAAAACGTCACCATTTTAGCTGAAAGAGGAGAATCTTTTTCTCCTTTCTATATAACAGATAGTTATAGATGTTAAAAAGAAGGATGAAATAAAAAAGGAATAAAATTTTAGGGAAGAAAAGAAAAAAAAAAGTTGAAAAGCAAAGAAGAATACTAAAAAGGAGGGCAAAAATGAAAAATAAAAATATTAAGGGAAGAAAAGCAAAAAAAAAAAAAAAAAGAGGTTTAAAAGCAAAAAATAAAAATTAAAAAGGGAGGGAAGGAGGGAGACCAAAACCTGTATTTTGGTCCAAAGCTACAGTGCCCTTATTGGCACTTACTATTATGTAATAGATAGTGAAGATACGAAAAAAGTTGTATAAATTATAGATATCCCCAAAATTAAATATTTATATAAAAAATTAAAAAAAGTTCTGACCCCTAATTTAGTAATTATATATAAATTTTTAATCCGCACAAGAATGAGTCTAAACTACTTTAATTATCAATTAAATTCAGACATGACTTTCCACGCCAAATTAAAATCATATTAGATTAATTAAAATATGACAATTTTATGAAACCTATTGAACATCCGGCCACTATAAACTGTGCCCAACCAATGTAGTATTCTTACTCTATCAAAGGATTTTTTGTGAAAACAACATTAAAAAAGTAAAAGAATTTCCAACTATCAAACTTTTAAATAAGGCTTATAATACGTCCCCTTTTTTTTAAGAGTAATTGACGTTATTTGTGCCCAACATATTAATATATAAGTGATGAGTTAGCTCTCAATTTTTTGGATTTGACGAAAAAAGCACACGTGCAATGTGTATCATCAATCAAGGGCAATTAGGTTGAACCCCAAGCAATCTTTTCTTGGCCATGGAGACGACAACTTTTCTTTTTTTTTTTTTTTTTTTTTGGGGGGGTTTCTTTAAGTTTTTCCCACCATTTTAGTGTCGTTCTTTTTTCTTTTTTTTTTTTTAGTTTAGAGGATAGTTTAGTAAATTAAGTTAAAGATCAGGCATCGTTCAATTGGACCTTGTTTGCCAAAATAATAATTTTGAAACAAAATTATCAAAACTAAAAAGATCAAAGGTCTAACTTATCATTTTCTACGATATTCAGGACAAATAGTGTCAAATATCTTTTTTGAAATGCATTTGCAAAGAAAGCCTTAATATTAAGATGATGCTTAACAATGATATTGTCTGTTAAAATTTGTGTTTTATTGGCTAATAGACGACAATTTTTTCCCCAATAATTTAAATTATTTTAGTAGAACGTTTGGTTTAATGGAATGGAATAAGAACAAGAATAAAAAATAAAAATATAATAGAATAGGAATAAAAATAAATTGAATGATGTGTTTTAATTTAATTGTTTGGTTGAATATTAAAATTAGTATTAGAATCATGATTATTATATTTGATTTTTAATTAAAAAAGAATAATAACAAAAAGTCAAGCAACGCATGAGACACAAGTCCATGTCCTTGTCAACTGCTTTACGCTTACGAAAGAAGCTATTGACCTATCCTTCAAAAAACAAAAAGTTGAAAAATAAGTGTTTAGCCTATCAAACTTTGACACTATGAATAGAAGTGCTCAAGAAGTTTTGTCAACGTGGTAACCTCACCGTTAACTCTTCTCTTACTTTTGAAAACATAGTTAAAATCAAGGTGTCTTTTCTGTGTTACAAGAGACGTTTGACAAATTGATCGAAACTAAACTAGAATGTAAAATTTTTAATAGTTACAATAAAAAGTAAAAAATTGTTAATATAAAGTTATCTTATATTACAGTTTTCAAATCCAAAAATCTAAAATTTCAGCTGTAATGATTTGCCAAACTCTTATGCTTCGATTCGTTCCATAGGCTTTTCCCCCGTCTTTTGATGTTCGTTTTGATTCTTGTGGTGAAACTACATTGTCGTTTCACTACCTTTGGATGCCGTTTCCTTCTTATTGTGTGTTTTCAACTTTTTGTCGTTACATTTATTTATCGTCGTATGATTCCTTACGTTGTCGTTTCATTTTCGCTGTCGTTTTATTCCTTTTGGCTCATATGTAAAATCGAGGAACAGATTAACGGAGAGAGAGAATCGGAGGAAAATAGGAAAGGGAAAAATGAAAGCCACGGAGAGTTCAGCGGAACCCAGCTACAATAATCCCCAAAACAGAGAAAAGCTAGCAAAACCCAGTTTCCGACCAGCTAAGGACGACAGCAAGCCCATCCTCCAAGACCCAGTACACTCTCTCTCTCTCTCGATCTCTCTCTCTATATATATATGTATATAATTTTAAAGAGGATAATTTTTGTTTGCATATTATGTTTTTCTTGTGCTCAGATTGTTTCTTTTTTGGTTGGTATAGATATTGAGATCGGACCCGATTGAGACAGAGGAAGCCGTGCTGCGGCTGCCTCCCTTTCCTTTTGCCAGAACGACAAATCCCAAACCCTAAATCGCTTGAGAAGCCATTATTGGAAGCCTCTTTTTCTTTACACTGTACTCTTTCTTTTTGTCTTTTGGATTGTGTGATTGTCGTTTACTTAATGAATGATGAGGCATTCGGAGGCAACACTTTGAGGAAGTATTTTTTCAGTAAGCGGAAAGAGAAAATGAGGAGGATTGAAGGAAGGGTGTTGTGGACTTGGGAGGGATTTTGC
>CAMOHE010054177.1:0-24396 GCA_946598075.1 Artocarpus hirsutus | reverse complement strand
TAAAATTACAAAGCTCCAAATTAGCTAAGTGTTCATGATATATCATAACGTTTGATATTCCCATAGGATATTCATAATCAGCTTAAGGATGAATTCCATCTTACCTTCCCGATTATTTTTATCTTATGTTCTGTTATCTCACCATTGGAAGACTTACCATCTAAAAATAGTATACTATTTGGTTACACCTATACATCCAAATGGTTGAATGCTCTAGTTTTTCAATTATAGGATAATGCATATAAGAGAATATTATTGACTCCACTAATGGTGCTATGGATTCCATATCTATAAATAACAGGTCTATGCGATCAAGAGTTATGTCTCCAACATACTAGTATGCATATCATGACAAAGTCAAGATATCACCTTTTGGTACATTAAAAGACATAAGATAAGACAACGGGCTCGTTAGTCATTTCAAAATTAGGATACAACATATATAATCGTCCAAAGTGAATTGATTTGCACAGATGGAATTATTAATCCAAATGAATTTCACTTTATGTCCCGATCCAATACATTGTCACATATGACAATGTACTAATGTTTCTACTCATAGAGTCCAACTCTGATGGCCAAGATAAGCCATCTCCCCTTAAAGATGTAGACAACATAACAATCATAGCATGAATAAAGTGCCCAACTTTATTCCTTTAATTGCGGATCTTATGATTTAGATCGTCACCTTTAGAATCATGTCTTTCGCATAATTTGTCTGTCATATGCCTGATTTATAAAGGTTTAAATTGACAGTCTCAGACTTTTGTTTACTTAACATACATTCAATAAATATGAACATAAAGACGACAACATTTGGTATATGAATAATGAATAAATTGTTTATTGATAAAATGTCTCCAAAAATATATTACAACATTTTACTCCTTAGGGCATACATGTCTAACAATCTCCCACTTGCACTAAGTGAGTAAATATTACATATCACGTATCCCCATAGCTTCTACATGCCTCTAGAAACCCTTGTAGTTAGCGTTTTCATGAATGGATTAGCTAAATTATCCTTAGATGTGGTTTTGCATACAACAACATGCCCGCCCTCAACGAAGTCCTTTATCATATGATACTTTCGATGAATATGCTTACTCTTCTTATGAAATCTTGGTTCCTTAGCATCAACTATCGCTACAGTGTTATCACAATACAGTGATACCACCTTATCCATGCTAGGAACTATCTCAAGATCCCTAAAGAACTTGCAAAGTTACACTGCTTTTTTCGAAGCATCATGAGCTACCACATACTCGGCTTTCATCATTGAATCAGAAGTGCAATCTAGCTTAACACTTCTCTAAATAATGGCACCACTGCCTAGAGTAAACACAAAATTGGAAGTTGATCTTCTTGAATCTGGACAAGATTGAAAATTCGAGTTAGTGTATCCAAAAGGTGTTAAATCATCACCCAAATACATAAGCATATACCCTCGAGTCATTCTCAAGTACTTGAAAATATGCTTGACTGCAACTCAGTGGTTCAGTCCCAGATTCGACTAAAATCAACTTATTATCCCAACTGCATAACAACTATTTGATTGCGTCCAAATCATCGCATACATGAGACTACCCATTGTCGAGGCATAAGGCACCTTCTTCATGCATTCTTTTTCTTCATCAGACTTTGGTGAGAGTATCCTAGAAAGAGTAATTCTAGACCTAGATGGTTGCCCACCTCTCTTGGAATCTTGCATTGCAAACCTCTTGAGAATTTTATCTATGTAAACTGCTTGGGATAAAGCTATCATTATGTTCTTCCTATCTCAAGTACTTGAAAATATGCTTGACCGCAACTCAATGGTTTAGTCCCAGATTTGACTAAAATCAACTTATTATCCCAACTGCATAACAACTATTTGATTGCGTCCAAATCATCGCATACATGAGACTACCCACTGTCGAAGCATAAGGCACCTTCTTCATGCATTCTTTTTCTTCATCAGACTTTGGTGAGAGTATCCTAGAAAGAGTAATTCTAGACCTAGATGGTTGCCCACCTCTCTTGGAATCTTGCATTGCAAACCTCTTGAGAATTTTATCTATGTAAACTGCTTGGGATAAAGCTATCATTATGTTCTTCCTATCTCAAAAGATCTAGATATCGAGAATGCAATTAGCTTCACCCAAGTTTTTCACGTCAAACTGCTTGATCAACTATAATTTGACTGATGACAATGCCCTAATGTCATTACCAATTAGCAAAATGTCATCTACATAATGCAATAGAAAAACCACTTTTTTATCCTTACTGTGTTTGTAAACACATGGTTCATCCACATTTTGTTTGAACCCATAAGTCTTGAACATCTGATCAAATCTTATGTTCCAAGAATAGGAAGCCTGCTTAAGTCTATAAATTGACTTTAGCAGCTTGCAAACCTTACCTTCCTGAGCCTTGATCTTGTCTAGCTATACCATATATATGGATTCATCAAGATAGCCATTCAGAGAGGCCATCTTGACATCTATCTACCAAATCTCGTAGTTAGGAGTGGTAGTTATGGACAAGAGAATGCAGATAGACTTAAGCATGGCTATAGGCACAAAGGTTTTCTCATAATCAATTCCTTTCTTTTGCATGTATCCCTTCGCAGCCAGTCTAGCCTTGTAGGTATCGAATTTCTACCTTCTCCTTTCTTTCTCTTATAGATCCACTTACACTTTAATTATAGGTTTTACCCCTTTAGAAAGATCTATAAGTTCTCAGACCTAATTAGTCTTCATAGACTTTATCTCAGTGTTCGTGGCTTCTGTCAAGAGTTTTGAATCAACCTCCTCCATAGCCTTTTCATGGTGTAAAGATCCCTGTCATGTTCATCTGGTTTAGCCAAAAAAAACCTCATCATTGAATATATACCTCTCGAGTTGATGCCCAAGCCTCCCATTACGCTGAAGCCCCTTAGGTTGTTGTTCGGTTGGTTTTTCTACATTGATTGGATTGGTTTCTACTAGAAACCTCGGAGTGATTGAAACACTCGTCAACTCCTTGAGTACTACTTTACTTTGAGGCTTAAAGTTGTTCATGTAACTTTCTTCAAGGAAAGTTGCATTCGTTGAAACCATGACTTTATTTTCCTTTAGGTTATAGAAATTACCTGCTTTAGTCCTTTTTGGATATCCTACAAACATCCAAACTTCTGAACGTGCTTCTAACCTTTTTGTTTCCTTATACAAGACATGATTCAGACATCCTCATATGCAAATATGGTTTAAGAATGTCTTCTGCCCTATCCACAACTCGTGAAAAGTTTTAGCAACCGATTTTTAAGGCACATTGTTCAAAAGATAACATGCGGTTTGTAGTGCATATCCCTAAAAGGATAAAGGCAATGATCAATAACTCATCATGGACCTGACCATGTCTAAACAAAGTCTTGTTCCGTTTCTCAGCTACGCCATTCTGCTGTGGAGTGCTCGGCGTAGTCAAATGGGAGAAGATTCCATCCTCTAGTAAGTGTTCCAAGAACTCATAAGAGAGGTATTCATCACCTTGATTGGATCAAAGTGCCTTTATGGATTTACCTAATATCTTTTCCACTTCAGCCTGAAACTCCCCAAACTTGTTAAAAGTTTCGCTTTTAAGATGCATTAGGTAGACATGCCCATATCTTGAGTAATCATCAATAAAAGTGATGAAGTACTAATACCCTCATCATGCCCGGATGTTCATAGGTCCATAAACATCACTATGCATAAGTTCTAGAACCCGTTCGACCCTATTGCCTTTAAACTCAAATGGTCTTTTGGTCATTTTGTCCTCCAAACAAAATTCACATTGTGGTATAGAATTCACCTTTAAGTGACTTAAAGGTCCATCCTTTACTAAGCTTTGAATCCTATTCAGGCTAATATGATCTAATCGCAAATGCCAAAGATAAGTCTTATTAGAGCGAGAAGTCTTAAGTCTTTTAGAGTTATTATCATTAACCTCAGTGTTAAGTAGTAAGTCCATTTTAGGTTTGATAAAATATAGATTGTCTTGCATCCATCCATCATAAATAAAAGACTTTTTTTTTTTTACAAATCACCACTTTGTTATTAAAAGAAACTGAATAAGAATCTTTAAATAAACAAGCTAATTAAATTCCTAGAATATAAAAACAATCTTGCAAAACTAAAATCCTATAATTATCAAAATAAAGATGGATGTCTCCCACTACTTTAGCCAACACCAAGGATCCACCACTTATCTGAAGTGTGAAGTCTTCATGCAGCAGACTTCTTGTTTCTTTGAATCCTTTCTCGAGAAAGGAAGTCCTTGCAATTCTTCTTGATGTGCCTAACCTTCTCACAGTAAAAGCACTTGAGCTTCTTTAGGTTCTTCTTTTTCTTCTTCTTATTCTTTCCGTTTGCAGGACCAGAAGACTTCTTGTTCTTAGCCTTTTGCTTCCTTCCATTTCTAGGGTTAGGATTGGAGCCGGATATAGCCGCCAAGTTAGTCTCAGCACCTATAGGAGTTTCCTTGATCAGATTTTCAAACTATAATAACTGCTTTATCAGCTCCATTAAGGTCACATCCTTTCTATTGCTTAAATTGTATGAAGTTCTGAATATGATTAACTCCTTTAATAGAGTCTCAAAAACCATAGTCATCTATGACTCAGCATCGATATCAGCTCCATGGGCTTGAGCCTCAGCGAGGTAACCCATGACTAACATTATATGCTCCTTCATAGGAGTCCCCGATCTTTGTTTGCAATTCAAAAGTTTTCAAAGTGCTCTTTGCCATTTTGTTATGGCTTAGCCTCCAAACATATCTTCAAGATTATCCATGATCTGCTTCGCAGTCTCATAATCTTCATGTTAGCCTGTAGCATGTTATTCATGCTAGCCAGCGGGCTTGATCATTAGCATCTTTCCAGCGATCATACGCTTAGATTTGCTCATTAGTGGATTCTCTTGTAGGTTCAGGATGACACGGTGTTGTCAGCATGAATTTTAGTTTCTCAAAGGACAAGACGATATTCAGGTTCCTCTTCCAATCATTATAATTCTCATCAGTTAATTGGTTTTTATTGAGTAGTGAAGATAAAACGTTTTTAGACATTTTAATATACAATAAAGATCACATATCAAATATAAGCAAACATTCCATAATAGTTTAGTAAGATAACATAATCAGGTAAACAAACAATTGTGTTTATGTGTCAAAACATTGAAAATATCACAACCTTACAACGATAATTCTTAACTCATAATTCAACAAGCCGCCTAGGGGAGACTTGCTAAATTCAATTAGGAACACGGATCTCCTCTAATTAATATATGCCATCTAGGACCCGTCTGATCCAGCATACATTAATAATTGTTTTCTTTGGATACTAATTTTATTAACAGAGATTCTAGGGGAGGTCAATAATAAAATTAACTTGACTATACAATCATCGTTTCAACTATTTTATCCATGATCTATAATCGCCACCTAGGAGTGTGTAACGATAAATCATGTTAAAATAAATTATCCTTTCGGAGATCCAACCCAGTACATGATGAAATCTCTTCCTAGGGATCAGGACCACCATGTGCTACCTATGGACCAACGATGAAGGCTGTAGGTCCTCTCGTCAAAAACCTTATCTCACTCAATTTTTTGAAAAACCAACGTTTTATTTTAAAAACATGCGTGAACAATTTTTTATTGAGTGTCACTTCTTATTCTATATGACATGTTATCAACATATATGATAAATCATATTATAATGTAGACAAACAGAGCAATCATGCAAAGCCACAAGCAAAATAATGATAAACAACTGTAATATTATGGTTCCACCTTAGAGAAAAGAAATTAAAGACTACAAGAGACCAATCGAAACATATTATCGATTCTTCATCCCTATATCTTCAAGTTGTATCCGTCTTCAAATGGCATCCATCTTTAAGTTTTCAATTACGCATAGATCAAATACTTCACTTTTTTGGTCATCAGAAAATTTCATGCTTCTTAAAATTATCTCAACAATAAAATCAAAACTCCACCGAAAAACGTAGCTTTTTTGAAAACCCATAGCTCTCTGTTGGCCTATCGATCTATGTGATTGACCTACCGGTCATCACTCATTGGCCTACCAAACTTAATAGTTTGGTCTGTTGCTAAAGCTAGCTGAATCTTGCCCCACAGACGGTTTACCGAACTAGAAGTTGAGCCTGCTGGTCTGCAATCATTGGCCTAAATGAGCTGAATTCACATTTTCGAGAAGAACAGTTTTTACGTAGTTTATCAATCTTATTTTCAACAATTTAAAAACATAAATTTTAGAGACTAAAAAAAAAGCAGTTGATCCGCTATCATCTATCTTTTAGATCCGTCTTCACGTCAAATGATTATTTAGTTACAAAATTTTTATAAATTTAAAATTCAATAATAATTCCTAGATGGTGATGATAGACCGCCATCTAATTACATGAAAAACTTGGATACACATTCTAACCTCTTAGGAACTATAAATTAATTAATTAACAAATAATTAAATAATAATTTAATCAACCATAATTAATTAATAAACATTCACAATATAATCTCATGAAAACATATAAATATATAGAAACTCTAGGGTGCCAACTCTCTTAAAAAATTAAATTCAAGTACAGGAGAGATCAAGATCATATAATTTATATACATAGCATGGTCACAAACTCGTAAATTTTTACAAAAATCATGGCCCTGATACCAATTGTTAGAAAAACGAGTACGTAGTGGAATATTTAAAAATTTTAAATCAGAGTATTTTTTAAAACACAAGTTTGACATACTATATACATAAATTAATTAGATCTTACTAACCTTTGTATGTCAAAGAGTTTCTGCAATCAATGAAGATGAATTCCATCTTACCTTCCCGATTATTTTTATCTTACGTTCCATTATCTCACTATTGAAAACTTACCATCTAAAGATAGTATACCATTCAGTTATACTTATGCATCTAAATGATTGAGCGCTTCAATTTTTCAATTACAAGATAACGCATATAAGAGAATATCATTGACTCCACCAATGGAGTTATGGATTCCATATCTATAAGTAACAAGTTTACGCTATCAAGAGTTATGTCTCCAACATACTGGTATGCATACCATTACAAAGTCAAGATATCACCCTTTGGCACATTAAAAGATATAAGACAAGACAACAGGCCCATTACTCATTGTAGGATTAAGATACAACACATATGATTGTCTAAAGTAAGTTGATTTGCACAGATAGAATTATTAATCTAAATCAATTCCACTTTATATCCCGATCCAATATATTGTCACCTATGACAATGCACCAATGTTTTCACTTGTGGACTCTAACTCCGATGGCTAAGACAAGCCATCTCCCCTTAGGGATGTAGACAACATAACAATCTTAGCATAAATAAAGTACCCAAGTTTATTCCCTCGATTGTGGATCTTATGATTTAGACTGTCACCTTCAAAATCATGTCTTTCACATAATCTATCCATCGTATACTTGATTATTAAAGGTTTAGACCAACAGTCTTAGACTTTTGTTTGCTTATTATACATTCAATAATTATGAACATAAAGAGGATGACATTTGGCATATGAACAATGAATAAATGGTTTATTGATAAAATGTCTCTAAAAACATATTACAACATTTTACTCCTTAGGGCATACATGTCTAACATAGTAATGGGGTGCAAAAAAGATGGCCAAAGGAGCCATGGGTGGGTCCTTGAAAACAACAATAATTCGTTCAGTACCAATCTTATACCGTACACCTAGAAGAAGAAGATCTCAACTCCAAATAATGCTTTACTAAACATAAGACAAATTATGCCCTGACCTCGCCTCGAGAAAATCTGTACTTAGAAAATATTTTGTTTTCAAAACTCTTGCCATTAGAGTGTTTGGAATTAGTAGTAGTCGCCACCCTAACCAAGGCTGTGTTAAATGTTGCTATATCCTGGAAGCCTATTCTGCCATTGAACTTTGCTTGCATAATCTCCCCCACCTTACCCAATGAATTTTTTGGTCATCATCAACACCTCCCCACCAAAAACAAAAAACAAGGGATTGGAGTTCCTCACAAAGAGTAGAAGGAATCTTAAAGACACTCATGGTATATGTGGATAGAGTTTGGGCTATTGCCTTCATTGAAATGTCTACCCTCCATTGAAAATAGTTTTCCCTTCCACAATTGCAATTTTTTCCAAACCCTTTCTTAAATACCATTAAAAATCTTCCTTTTTATTTTGACCAACAAAAGCTGGGAGACCAAGGTAAATATCATGTGTGCCACTATCCATAAGACCAAGAGTAGAGAGAATATCACCTTTCTTGTCCAAAGGGATGTTCAGGCTAAAACTAATTACTGACTTTTGGAAGTTGACAACTTGGCTCAACACCTGCTCATAAACACCCAAGACCTCCTTGATTGTCTCATAATTCTCCATATTAACTTCACAAAAAATAGTGCTATCATTTACAAAAAGAAGATGACTAATTTAAAGAGCCCTTCTAGCACAAGCAATCCCTTCCAATCTCCAATTCCATTCCATATTTTGTAAAAGACCCAAAAATTGCTTTGCACATAACATGAAAGGATACAACGATAAGTGACATCTTTGTAGCAAGCCTCAGCATGGAACAACTGTGACGACCCGCCTTTTTGGCCATCACTTAACTTTCATAAACATTGTGTATAAAACAGTAATCTTACTTACTTAGTAAGAAAATACTGAATTACAAAAAATTTTCTTTAACATTGCTCTTTAAAACGTACTTGCAAACTGTTGCGACCTTCGTCGCCATTTCTGTTGAGACTTCGCTCAACCTTTGTCATTAAAATCATTTCAAACTGTTTCTTAAAACTGAATAAGAAACATTTACTAAAAACATAACTTAAAACATCATTTCATAACTGTATAATACATTTAGTACAATGTATCGTAAAAATTTTGAAATCACTTCTTCAAACTCTTATTTCCTTAAAACCCTTGGAAACACTACATTAAATAGTGTAAAACCTTTTCTTTGCGTAGCGGAAGCAAAACTGTAGTGGTATCCATTCCCACATCTCGCATCTGCCCTTCCGCAGCACCCAGCTTCACTAACGGGTCCTACTGGTCACCCATAAATTACCTACAGCATGAACAACTTTTTATGAGCTTACGCTCAGTAAGTTCAAACATAAACTCACAAAGCGTTTAAAACATACTCTAAATCTTTCCTCATAAAACTTTCCTCTTGAAACATTATTCATAAATGTACTTCATAAACGTTTTTCGTAAACACTTTTCATAAAACGTTTTCATAACACGTTTGAAATACTTATAAAACGTTTCTCATAAACGTTTTCATAAAACATTTAACATACAGCAATTCTCAGAATGCTTTTCTTAAAGCATCATTTATAAAACTTTTCTTAAAAACATGAAATGTTTTCCATAAATATTTATCATAAAACATTCCTTAGAATGTTTTTCATAAACATAAATACGTTTTTCATGAACATTTAACATAAATATTCACAATTTATTTTCCATAAACATTTAACGTAAAACTTTATAATAAGGAATACAAGCAATTCATAATGCATGATTCCAATTATGCTCAATTATGTACTTTCAATTATGAGCATTTTATGAACACTCTTTTCTTGCTTTAACTTACTATCTTCGTTCCTTAAATTTCTTTATCTTTCATTCATTTTCCTTACCTTGCTTTAGTGTTCGTACCAACTCATTAATCATGAGATCATTAACATGATGCTTCCCTTACGGAAGACTTGAGACCATCGATCACGTGGTCAAGTACCTCACATCTTAAAGGTTATCTTTAACTTTGCATTCATTACCTCATAACACAGAGGCTGGTACGACACTTTTCTTTTTATTATCTTTTACCTTCTTATTATCTTTTATGAGCATGACAAATGCAGTCACATCATATGCAAATACACTTGCAATTCATAACTTGCACCATGAAATCTATTGCATACGACAGCCGACTTATTAATTAACTTCCTTTTTATCAATCAACTTGATTGATAATAAAACGTAAACGTTAAACATGCATTCCCTTTATACAACATTTCATCTCACTGGCGGTTAAATTACTCAACGTATTACGAAACATTTTTCATCTAATGACGTTATGCTAAATCGGAGTGTCCGGCTCCGTTCTAGCCATTTTCATAAAAATGACAATATTGCCCTTGACGGGCTTTTTCGTCCATTTCGTGACTTAATAAAACTCATAACTTAACTTAACATTCCCTTACATACATAATATGAAAAAATCATCACTAAGAAACGTTTTTCGATATCGGGCGTTTCGGGTCCATTTTGGCCTTTTTTTCATAAAATGATCATTTTGCCCTTGGTCTCATTTTCCTTCATTCTCACATAAAACAGTGTACCAATCAGTGATCATGCAATTTCATAAATCTTATGAAAGCATCTAAATATGATTCATACTGTAAGCGAGATTGCCATTTACTTGGACTCTGAGCTACGCGGGTCTGGTTGTACCTCGCTATATCCACAGTATGTGAAGCATCCTCTACAGTGCTCCTTGAGCTACCATAAATGGCTAGGAGTACTTCCTGGAGATCATACATTTTTTAACATATCATTCTGGACTCTGATACTGCTGTTTGAATCGTCTCAATCTGCGTGCAGTTGGTACCAGATGATTTTCACCGGAGTGGAATTAGCTCGAACGGAGGTCACTGTTACGTTTAAAGCATCGAAACGAGTCAGGAGACGGTCTCAGATCATCGATCGGAGGTCCGGATCGTAAAATCTCAATTTCACCTTTGACTAGCGATTGGCCACCGTTGACCGCCGTTGACCGGCGGTTGACCACCGTCACGTGGCTCCGTTGGCAGCTGGGCTTGAGCCTACCCCCCCTAAATCGACCCTCATGAGTTCATTGGTGGGGTCAATTACATCAAATTCAGTCTCTATCTACAAGAATCGGGCACGACTTCCTCAGCCACAATCGGCAGCTCCGATCTAGGGTTCACGACGGAGCTGCCGCGAAATTGGCCTAGGGGAAATGTTCCCCGTGGCCTTCTGAGCAATTCCCCCAAGGTGGGGTTGCTCGACTCGTCGTGGAACGACGGTTCCACCTCGCCCACGGTGGCGCGCCTAGACGGAGGTCGACCGTGCTCCTCCGACGGTCGTTGCCTGCAATTAAGGTGTCCAACACCTTCCTCTCACTCCTCTGAGTGGGATTATACCCTCAATTGGGCTCCACGGCGGTGGGATGGCGGAGTTCAAACTCCTCGCGACGGTGCACGACAGCCCTCATCGTTCTTCAACCGACAGCTGAGCTACCGTGCAATCAAGTTGGGGGTTTTGATGGCCGTCCCCCTCTGAGTCTTTTGGCATTGGTGGTGTGCCTCATCGCCGCCGGAGATGGCGGCTCCGACGGTGGTGCCACGGCGGCCTTAGGGCAACTCCGGCAAGGCTTCTCCGGTCGAAATTGAGCTGGAAAAAAGATACCTTCTTGTTCCTCTCATCACCCTGAGTCCATAGAGACCAAAATCACCTCGATTGGTGATCGGATAGAGGAGAAATCAGCTCGAAAAGATTTGGGTCTCACCGCCACTTTGGGCCGCGCGTGGGCCCTCCTCCGGCTGTGTTTCGGGCTGCTCGGCACACCGTTGAGCTCAGCTCGTCGAGATCTTTCCAACGGTGTGGGAGGTGTCGAAAACGGAGCTCAAAATCTCAACTTCACTTTTGTGAGGAGAGAGAAAGTAGAGAGAGAAAGAAGAGAGAGAAAGTGCAATAATTATCCCGAATTTCTCTTTTTTTTCTTTTTTTTTTCTCTTTTTGCTTTTATATTAAAAAGTGTGGAAAACACTTTTTACACAGTCTAATTATATACTGTGTGACTTTACAGCAGTCCAATTCTTACACTGCATTGCTTTTGCAGTGTAATTTTCATGCTACATAATTTCATCAGTGTATTTTTCTTGCACTGCATTATTCCAATACCGTATAATTTTCATGTTATTATACAGTATTTTTCCTTAAATCATGTTTTTTCGCCTCAATATAATCCTCAATTTAATGCATTTTCAGTGCATTAAAATTTCGGGTTGTTAGAACAACTCTACCAACTATTTCTCCATTAAGAAGAAAAAAGAAGTGAGCTATAGAAATACAATCCATAACCTGATCTACCCAATGCCTTGAAAAACCAACCAATCCATCACTGCTCGAAGAAAGGACCATTCCATTCTATCATAGGCCTTACTCATATCAAGCTTCAAGGTGATTAATCCCTTTTTTCCACCTGTTTTTCTTCAAATTTCATGCATAGTCTCAAAAGCTACAATGATATTATCTATTATAAGTCGACTTAGGACAAAAGCACTTTGCTTATCTGAGATAATCTGAGGCAGGTGTAGTTTTAGCTGATTAGCCATAGTTTTTGTGATATTACATACACTGATAGGTCAAAACTCTGACATCTTTCTTAGAGCTTTAACTTTAGGACTAAGCACAATGTGGGTAATATTAAGTGACTCGCCGAAACTCTGATACATTTCTCAGAGCTTTAACTTTAGGAATAAGCACAATGTGGGTAGTATTAAGTGAAGAGATAAACCGCTGCCTATTTAAAACCTGGAGACATACTTCTATAACATCTTTTCCAAAAAGGTCCCATTTTTCTAGAAAGAAACCTGCATGAAAAAACCATCAGGACCTAGTGATTTCCAAGCTCCAATACTAAAAAAAGCCACTTTTAACTCTTTTGTAGAAAAAAGAGCATCTAAAGAAGCCATCATGGCATGCATTATATGCCTCAATATCTCCGCTAAAGCCTCTGCTAGAGTGTTGTCATCCAGAAGTGAAGTGGAAAATATCCCATTAAAGTAACTTTCCAATTTTAGCATGATATCTTTCTTTTTGAAATCCACACCTCAACTCTATTCTCTAGGCCTTTTACCTTAGCTTATGCCTCTATGAGACGTCTTAGAATGGAAAAACTTCGTATTACGATCATCACCCTTTAGCCATTTCGTACTCGATCTCTATTCCCAATAATATTCCTTTAGAGCTTGCAAACAATTAACTTTGCCTTCAATAGCATAGATCTTCACTCGAACCTCCGGACTCCAAGGCAAAAGATTGAGCTCAGCTAACTCCTTTTGAAAATTAAATACAAGTATAAACACATGCATACATACATATATATATATATATGTATATGTATATGTATAGGGATATAATTGAGTGTTGGGAGATAAGAATTTTCTTATTGTTTGGGGAAAATTTAAAAAAAAATTATATGTAATTTTTTCCCCAAATATTTTGTCCCCACTAACACGGATATGGCTGCACATATATGTGATAGCGCATTGTCTATATAATATTGTTTGTGTTCCAGTATCTCCTTTTGTCTTCCACCGAACATTGGTATCTTCTACAATTTTTTTTATAGGGAATATCTTCTAAGATTGTCGATTTTACATTAAAAAGGCTATAATTGAACTATAACATTATTTATTTAGTTTTTTAATACAATATTGAAAATAAGGAATCATTTATCACTATTAAGCAAAGACAGCATAGATATTAATTAATTTTTAGAAACCATAAATAAAAAATAAAAAGAAAATATTATTAGCTGTATACTTGTGTAAAAGGATTATTAATTGTTTTTCATTAATGATTTGAAGAAAGGTTGATTAATTTTCTCTTTTTCAATAAGAAGGATTTCCACTGTTATATTTCTTCATCTTTATAATTCTTTTATATCTACATATAAGTTAATCCTTCTAATTTAAAATTTCTCTTCCTTCTGGAGCTTTAATAAAATAAAAAAGAAAAGAATATATTAGTTGTAAACCCTTTAGGTAGCTCTAGAGAACAAATTTCTACATATAATACGTAGATCTCCTTATATCAATTCAAAAATCCAGAGAATTTACAAAGAAAAATGAATATAAAAAAGAAAAAATTCATAAGATTTTGAAAAGAGATATCATTCATACAATATTGCTATAGTCGTTATTGTGCATACTAACTATGTTAGGATTAATGTCCTATAAGCTGTGACATTGTACATATTGTTAATAAATAAATAAAGTGACATTTATAATTATTTAAATTGCTTATATGTATTATGAATGCTTTTATAAACATCATGAAAATTCTATGATTATTTATGTGACTATAAATTTAATTAGCATGTAAGTGTTATATGCTTAGAGATAAAAATTTATAGATAATAATCTAAATAGTCCGTAATAATTAATTAAAGTTTAAGATCTTCAATTAAATATTACAAGTACAGTCCAATCTCATTTGGACCGAAATAGTTTTATCTAGGCTATTAATGTAGAAACATTAGATTAGAGATACTTAATAGAATGAGATTATATAGGACTAAACTAGATAAATTATAATAGAATGAGATTATATAGGACTAAACTAGATAAATTATGAATATCTAATAATCATCTGTTACAAATAGAGTATTCAAATTTATTACTACGATGATCATATATTTGACAATCATATTACTGAGTATTTATTAGACTCCTACTTATGACATTATGTTTTTTGACTTGTATTGTAAGATTTATCTAAACACAGATCATGACTTAGCATTTTGGAAACATAATATAATAAATGACTAGGAATAACATTATACAGATATGGAACCCATTCCTTTCTTATGGAAGTTAAAAAAATAGCTCTCTTAAGAGATGATTCGAAGTTTGAAAAGTAGAGTGCTCGTTCATAATAAGATTATGAATTCATTGTTCATTAGAGAATTATTGAAACTCAAGAATAAAGATGTAATAAGAGAGATAAATGAAAATTAAACTTAGCTCTTATTATGAACTATTTATGGAGGACTAACTTATATGTAATGATTATATTAAGAGACTACTCGTGCTAATTTTTTTTAAGTAATTTTCACTATAGTCTCAAGAGTTCAATTTCAAGTTTCTAGTGGAGTAACACTGAAACTAATAAATTTGACACATTAAATAAGAGTTTAATTAATTATCAAATTTATTGGAGCTTGAGTTATAGTCCATAGTTCCGTAATGCCACCTCTATAACATTGTATTAGATTTAATGCATAAGAATAAATTATACATATTTAATTTAAAATTATTGGCTTCTAAATTAATTATTTTACACTTGAGATATTAATGTGACACTGAAAAATGTTCTTTGTGACACATAATATAATGTGATAAATGTTGTCACATTTAACTGAGCATTAGTTAAATTATTTAATTTATTATTATAATTAATGAGATTAATTAAATATATTTTAAATTAATTAATTGATAATATTTGAGTAATAAGATTATTTATATTAATTTTAATTTTGTGTGAGACACGTGTGGTGAGACCACATTTTGTCTTCTCTAACTTGGAAAAATTAAATAATTAATTGATTAATTTAAAAATTATTTTTAAATAAATATGATTTATTTTTGAATTTAAATATATATATATATATATATCCACAAGAATATATTTGTTTTTAAAACTAAATCTGATTCAGGTTCTCGAAACAAACCTGTTATATATATATATATATGTATACATATATATAATAAACATGATTCTTCAAATTTTTTTAAACGTGTATATATATATATATATATACATACACACACACATACAAACCAAATGTGATTCGATCTTTTCAATAAACAAAAAAACTACAATAAAAATGTGAACGATGGAAGTGCTTTTAAGCACCTCCCCACATATCTAATATTGTGGGTATTTGATTCACCATCTAAAAAGTTCAGTGGGTGGTTATTTCAAAATTAAAAATAGATTAAAATCAATTATGAATAAATAACTGCTCAGGTATAAAAAGATAGTGATAATAGTTATCTTCATCTATCTTTCACATAACTTTTACAGAACTCATAGAGAAAAACGAAGAGTTTTTTCTTTAAAAAAAAAAAGGGTCTGTTATCTCATGTGTTGAGTACGTAGCAGATCTAGAAAAGTATGAGGTTAATTTATGCTTGTAGCTTGATGCCTACTCGTCCTTCTATTGGTGTAGAGGCTTGGCTTGGAAGATCGTGGTATCAAAGAAAAAAGCTAGGATATTCTAATAGGTCTTTAAAATGTTTGTAGAAATTCTTAAACTTTATATTATTAATCAAAGTTATATAGCCACTCCTAATGAACAAATTTCAGAAAATTTTTGTTTGTCAACGATCCATCGCTTCTGTTGCGTTTCTTATTTAATTCCAACAAATGGCATCAGAGCAGGGTATAGCAAGTATAATTTTAATTAAATATAATTTTATTGTGATAATTTCATGTTCTTGATGCATATTTTGTAGGCATTTTGCATTTTTGCAATTATTTGTTTATATGATGAATGGTTATTTTATGAATAGATTTTTTGTTGTTAATTATATGGTCTTTTGGATTGGATATTTGATTTTTTTTTATTAGATCAAATTTGTATAAGCCCATAAGGGGGCCCAAAGCTTTTGGTTATAAGCCATATGTATTTTTTTTAAAAAAAAATCACGATCATTACTAGTGCATTTTTTGCTATGTACGTTAACGTGCAAATTTTTTTTCGTTCTTGTCCCTTGCAACTCTCATTTTCTTTTCTTTCCTCTCACTGCTAATGCAACATCATGAATGTTTAAAGCTGTAAGGCTCGGCTGCGAAGACAACGCCACTGGACTTCACAATCGGTACAGTCTAGTGGAGAAATGGCGCAGTCTGTCTCTTCGGCGCTGTGAAGCACAATGTCATGATGCCATTCAGCAGCATTGCTCAATCTGTAAGTGCTCAGACGTTGCAGTGATCGGCCAAAGAAGAAGACTCTGCTACACGAGTGAAGAAAATTTTGATGAAGAAGATGAAGTCAGCTAGGTTACCTACAGTAACCCAATGGACTTCTGGCCCAGTTATGAACTTGGACCTATCAAAATTTAAAAGTAAACCATTAGTTTTTCAAAGTAAACCATCAATTTTTCACGCAATAAACCATTTGATTAAGACTACAACAACAAAGTTGGGAATTATGTATAATTATAAGAAGACCCTTGCAATTTTTTTATCTTATTGTGGGTTGTAATTTAATTATTCAAAAGGACCCAGTCAAAAATCGATTATTTATTTTCATATTATTATTTTATGTGATGATTATGATAATATGTCAATGTATTTTAATATGTTATCTCGGAAAGTGCCCACTTATAGTTATTGTAACATGACATGCATACATTTGTATATTATTTTCTTTTTTTAAAGTTGTTTATTAAATGATTTAATATGTTTTAGAATTAATTTAATAGGATTAAATTAATTAGGTTGGTTTTATAGAATTTTAATTTATTTTATTAATTAACCAAATAATGTGATTTTAGTTTTAATAGTTAAAACTTGATAAAATTCATGTTAGTTCTAAGTTATCTAATTTTAAATTGTTTAATGTTAATAAATTTAGATTTTTTTATAGAAAATCTGCTAATTTATCTAAGTGTAAATAGGATGGGATTCTATTAATACATATTAACACCTAGTAATTAAAAATTGTTTTTATTTACTAGAATTATGAAACATAGGATGTTTTATAAGATAAAACACATCATTTTAAAATAATGAGTGGGAGAAGGTAATGTGATAATATAACCTGCGGTCTCCACTATTAGTACAACATTGTAAGATTTAGGTGGTCCCTCGCGATACTTTGGTTTCGTCTTCCCTACAGAGGGTGTCCATTTAAATCAATAACAATGTTCGCTTTTAAGAGATATGATTTTATAATGTATTTCAAAATTGACCTACCCTATGGTGACAATTTTAAGTTAAGTTATTAGAATCTGAAATAGTGGATTACACTCATAAAGATATAATTAATTTGTTAATTATATCTTGACCAAAATAAATGGTTATTAACAAATATAGAAAATATGAGATATTTTGAATATATTTGTTAATTAAGAATGTTTCAATTCAATTAATAAATAATTTGACCTACCTTACGACGACACTTTATTTAATAAAATTGAATTATCGTAGAATTAGTAAAATATTTTATGTGTTTTTCCACAAGCATCATGCATCACGTTTACTATTCCAAAACATATATTTATGATGTTTATGCAACTATTTAATTCATGTCATTTTATTTATTTATTACAGCAACAATGTTTAATCCAATCATCGTTATTCTCTCAAATGAAAAATTAACTGGAGATAATTTTGTCAAGTAAAAGAGTAACATGAATATAGTGCTAATTTGCGAAAGTCACAAGTTTGTCTTGATGGAGGGATGTCCTCCACTACCTACTACCAATGCCTTTCATAATGTACAAGAAGTATATGATTGTTGGATCGAGGCAAATAACAAGGTCCGCTGCTTCCTTTTGGCTGGCATGTCTGACGTGCTTAGGATGAAGCATGAAGGCATGGAGACTACTTATGAGATAATGCAGTCTCTACAAGACATGTTTGGCAAACCTTTTAAAAAGGCACGTCATGAAGCCGTTAAGGTTGTGATGAATGCCAAAATGAAGGCAGGGGTTTTGGTCAGAGAACATGTTCTCAGCATGGTTAACTATTTCTATGAGGCTGAGGTGAACGGGGTGGTGATAGATGAAACCACACAGCTAAGGATGATTTTGGAAACCCTCTCCCCTATGTTCCTTTAGTTCAAAAGCAACTATTTCATGAACAAGCTAAAATATAACATGACTGATTTGCTTAATAAGCTATAAACCTTTAAGTCTATTTTGAAAGAAAAAACCAAGGAAGGTGAGGCAAATGTTGCAAAAGCTCAACCTTCCTCTTCTACTCAAAAGAATAGGAAGAGGAAGAAGAGAACTGACAGAAGTGGCGAATCTAACAATGGAGAACATCCTAAGAGGAACAAGAGCAACAACAACAACAATAAAAAGAGCTCAAAGCAAAAGAAGTCTAAAGGAAAATGTTTCCAATGTGGTGTAGCTAGGCACTAGAAGAGAAACTACAAAAAGTATTTTCAGGGGCTCAAAGAAAAGAAGAACAATGATAAATTAGATTTACTCATTTTAGAATCTTGTTTAGTTGAAGATGATACTTCATCTTGGATAGTTGATTTAGGGGCAACTAACCATGTTTGTTCTTCTTTGTAGATACTTAGTTCTTTAAGGGAGCTTGCAGACAGGGAACAAATGATGAAAGTGGGAACAAGAATGGTTGTTTTGGCAAGAGCAGTGGGAGTTGTTAAACTTTATTGTAGAAATAAGTTTTTAATTTGGGATAGTTTTTGTAGAAATTTGATTTTTGTCTCTAGGTTGTTTGAACAAATTTTTAATGTTTCTTTTAATGGTAATTATACTAATATTTCTAGAAATAGTTTGGATATTTGTTTTATACATCTAGAAAATAGGCTTTACACTTTAAGGCCTAACTAAAAATCACTACTCAATACCAAAATATTCAAGGTTGAATAACCAAAACCTAAGAAGCAAAAGGTTTCTTCTGATGATGAAACATACCTATGGCACCTTAGATTAGGTCATGTTAACCTTGATAGGATTAACAGACTACTAAAGGATAGTCCTTTAAGAGAACTAAAAGTTAGTTCTCTACTAATTTGTGAATCTTGTCTTGAAGGTAAAATGACTAAAAGGCCTTTCTCTACAAAAGGCGAAAGGGCCACGGAATCATTTGACCTAATACATTTGGACGTCTGCGGTCTATTGAATGTACAAACACTTGATAGTTACGAATATTTCATCACATTTATTGACGATTATTCGAGGTATGGATACATGTACCTAATGCAAAGAAAATCTAAAACTTTTGAAAAGTTCAAAGAATTCCAAGAAAAAGTTGAAAAGCAATTAGGAAAGACAGTGAAGACTCTTTAATCTGATCGAGGAGGGAAATACCTTGATATTGAGTTCAAGGGCCTATCTGATAGAACATGGTATTCTATCACAATTCACTGCACCTGGAACACCACAACAAAATGGTGTTGCAGAGAGAAGAAATCGGATATTGCTTAATATGGTAAGATTCATGCTCAACTATTCATCATTACCCATTTCATTCTGGGGATATGCGCTACAAACTGCAATATATTTTTAAATATGGTTCCACTAAGTCTATTTCAAAAACAACCTTAGAGTTATGGAATGGTTGCAAACCTAGTATACAACATATCCGTATATAGGGTGTCCAGCACACGTGCTGAAAGGAAAGACTGAGAACCTGAAACCACATTCTAAAGTATACTTGTTTGTAGGACACCCAAAAGGAATAAGGGGAGGATTGTTTTTAGTCCACAAGAAAAGAAGGTACTTGTGTTGACAAATGTCACTTTTCTTGAGAATGATTACATGGCAAACTATAAACCTCATAGCAAAGTTGTACTTGAAGAGTTACTTTCTGATCAGATTAGACTACAATGAACAACCGTTGTCGAAGGACAAGATAAGAAGACCACATCTCCAAATTAGGATGTCATACCTCCTTAACGTAGTGGGAGGGTTGTGAGACCACCTACTCACTACAAAGAAGTTAGAGAAGCACATGTTGCTATCTCTGATAATGGTGAGGATGATCCACTGGCATATCGTTATGCAACGAAAGATTCTGAGAAAGAGAAATGACTGGAGGCTATGAACCTTAAAATGGAGTCCATATACTCCAATTCAGTCTAAAAACTTATAGATCTACCTAAAGGGATAAAACCCATAGGGTGCAAATAGATCTACAAGAAGAAAAGAGGAGTGAATGGGAAAGTTGAGACTTTCAATGCTAGGCTTGTGGCAAAGGGTTATACCTAAAAGTAGGGAGTTGATTATGAAGAAACTTTCTCGCCCTAGCTATGCTTAAATCCATTCAGATTCTTTTATTTATTGCTACATTTCTTGATTATTAGATATGACAAATGGATGTCAAGGCTACCTTTTTGAATGGTTATCTTGAGAAAAGCATCTATATGGTGCAACTAGAAGGGTTTGTAGTCAAAGGTCAAGAGCAAAAAGTTTACAAGTTGTAAATGTCCATCTACGGACTCAAGCAAGCTTCAAGAACTTGGAACTGGAGATTTGATGAAGCGATCAAATCTTATGGTTTTGATCAAAATATTGATGAACCTTATGTGTACAAGCACATCAAAGATAAGAAGGTGGTCTTCTTGTTTCTTTATGTAGATGATATCCTACTCATTGGAAATGATGTAGGGATATTATCTAATGTAAAGAAATGGCTCGCCAACCAATTCCAAATAAAAGATTTGGGAGATGCAAGTTATGGTCTTGGAATCCAACGCATAAGAGATTGCAAAAATAAACTGTTAGTGTTGTCTCAAGCATCGTACAATGATAAGGTGCTTATCAGATTTTCAATGCAAAACTCTAAGAAAAATAATTTACCTACATATCATGGAGTTTATCTTTCAAAAGTACAGTGTCCTAAGACACCTCAAGAGGAAGAAAATATGAGATGGGTACCCTATGTATTTGTGGTGGGAAGTCTGATGTATGTCATGTTGTGTACAAGACTTGGCATTTGCTATACGGTGGGCATAGTCAGTCGGTATCAATCCAACCCATGATTAGATCATTGGGTGGTAGTTAAACATATTCTCAAGTATCTTAGGAGAAAAAGAAACTATATGTTGGTATATTCCGGTGAGAATTTGATTCCCACTAGATACACTGGTTCTGATATGATTTTTAATCAGACAAAAACAAATGTAAATCTACATATGGATCAATGTTTACTTTTGGTAATAGAGCCATAGTTTGGAGAAGCATTAAACAATCATGTATTGTTTATTCGACTATGGAAGCTAAATATGTGGCTGCTTGTGAAGCAGCCAAAGAAGCTGCTTAGCTCTGTAAGTTCTTAAATGATCTAGAAGTTGTTCTAGGCATGGATAAACCACTCACATTGTATTGTGATAACAGTAGTGGCAAATTCAAGAGAACCGATAAGCCACAAAAGAGGGAAGCATATTTAGCAAAAATATCATTTGATTAGAGAGGTAGTGCATCAAGGTGATGTGGAAGTTGTGAAGATAGTGTTGAAAAACAATCTTGCCAACCCTTTGGCCAAGATGTTACCTACAAAGAGCATCGAGGGACATTTGGAAGGCTTAGGTCTTAGCGACATGTCTCACCTGCTTTAGGGCAAGTGAGAGCTTGTTGGGGTTGGTGCCCTATAAGCTATGACATTGTACGTATTGTTAATAAATAAATAAAATGACATTTATAATTATTTTAGTTGCTTATATGTATTATGAATACTTTTATAAACATCAAAAAAATTTCATGATTATTTATGTGACTATAATTAGCATATAAGTGTTATATGCTTATGGATAAAATTTATAGATAATAATCTAAATAGTCCATAATAATTAATTAACATTTTGGATCTTCAATTAAATATTATAAGTATGGTCCAATCTCTTTTGGAATGAAACAGTCTTATCAGGGCTATTAATGTAGAGACATTGAATTGGAGGTCCTTTATATAATGAGATTATATAAAACTAGACCAGATAAATTATGAATCTCCAATAATCATTTGTTACAAATAGAGTATTCAAATTTACCACTGCGATGATCATACATTTGACAGTCTTAATCTAGAGTATTTATTAGACTTCTATTTATCACATTATATTTTTTGACTTGTATTGTAAGATTTGTCTAAACACAGATCATAACTTAGCATCTTGAAAACATAATGTAATAAATGACTGAGAATAATATTATACAGATACAAAATCCATTCTTTTTTTATAGAAGTTAGAAAAATAACTCTCTTTAGAGATGATTCGAAGTTTGAACAATAGCGTGCTCGTTTATGATAAGATTATGAATTAACTATACATTAGAGAATTATTGAAACTCAAGAATAAAGATGTAATCAAAAAGGTAAACAAAAATTGAACTTAGCTCTTATTATGAACTATTTATAGAGGAGACTTATATGTAATGATTATATCAATGGCCTACTCGCTAATTTTCTTTGAGTAATTTTCATTATAATATCAAGAGTTCAGTTCAAGTTTTTAGTAGAGTAACACTGAAACTAATAAATTTGGCACATTAATTAAAGAGTTTAATTAATTGTCAAATTTATTGAAGTTAGGGTTATAGGTTCATAGGTCCCCAATGCCACCTCTATAGCACTGTATTGGATTTAATGCATAAGAATGAATTATACATATTTAATTTGAAATTATTGAATTCTGAATTAATTATTTCACACTTGAGATATTAATGTGACATAGAAAAATATTTTCTATGACATAAAATATAATGTGATAAATGTTATCACATTTAACTAAGCATTAGTTAAATTATTTAATTGATTATTTTAATTAATGAGATTAATTAAATATGTTTTAAATTAATTAATTGATAATTGAATAATAAGATTATTTATATTAATTTTAATTTTGTGTGATACATGTGTGATAGGACCATATTTTGTCTTCTCTAACTAGGACACAAAATTAAATAATTAATTGATTAATTTAAAAATTATTTTTAAATAAATATGATTTATTTTTAATTTAAATATAATATATATATATATGTCCGAGGATATTGATTTGTTTTTAAAAGTAAATCTGATTCAGGTTATTAAAACAAACCTATTTTATATATATATATATATATATGTATACATATATATATAATAAACGTGATTCTTTAAAATTTTTTTTAATTGTGTGTGTATATATATAAACCGAATGTGATTCGGTCTTTTCAATTAAAAAAAACTACAATAAAACATGAATCATGGAGGTGCTTTTAAGCATCTCCCTACATATCTAATATTGTGAGTATTTGATTCACCCACTAAAAAGTTTAATGGGCGGTTATTTCAAATTTAAAAATAGACTAAAATCAATTATGAATAACTAACTGCATAAATATAAAAAGATAGAAACAACAGTTATCTCCATCTATCTTTCACGTAACTTTTATCGAATACTCAGAGAAAAAAACTAAGAGTTTTTTATCTAGAAAAAAGGTCTGCTATCTCATATGTTGAGTATATAGCAGATCCAGCAAAATGTGAAGTTAATTTATTCTTGCAGTTTGACGCTCACTCGTCTTTCTATTGGTGTGGAGGCTTGGCTTGGAAGATCACAGTGTTAAAGAGGAAAGCTAGAATATCCTGATAGGTCTCCAAAAGGTTTGCAAAAATTCTTAAACTTTCTATTATTAATTAAAATTACATAGCTATTTTCGATGAACAAAGTTTTCAGAAAATTTTTGTTTGTCAACTATCCGTCTCTTCCGCTGTGTTTCTTATTTAATTCCAACAAATTAATTGTTAGTTATTCATTTTGTTCATTTGATAAATCATGAGACGTATCATCAATTTATGCTATAAGTACCTTAGTTTTTTCAATTAATCATTTGCAATTAAGCATGGCT
>CAMOHE010054176.1:0-13318 GCA_946598075.1 Artocarpus hirsutus | reverse complement strand
AGAAATAGATTAGCGTTTGTGGACCCCATCAATGCTCTTCTTCTTCTTCTTATTTTAATAACTGATATTATTATTATTGTCATTGTTATTACAACAATAATAATAAACCTTACATAATTATTAATGTGTACAATAATTAATTATACACATTCAAAATATTGAAATTCTGGCATCCTTGAACTTGGTGCTCACCATTTTTAATTTATGGTATAGAGCTCATGATCACTATTGATCTGGGTTTCTCTTACTGAACTGTTATCATATAGGAATTTTTCACATGATCATAGTACGTTGGAAATTCCACTTTTGCCAAAATAACATTGTCTTTTTGGCTCATGCATAAAATTAATAAATCATGAATTCTTGGTTTAGCATATTAAATAATTATTTTTAATTATTTTAATGTACTATCATAACATTACATTATTACATGTTTCATAAATAAAGCACATAATATTGTGCATTCACAACATTAATTATTTCTAAGGTCTTACGGTTATTAAGACCTTTTAAATATGCGTGTTAATAAATGCTAAACTTGTACTTTCTTAAGCTCTCAATTGAGTAATAAGAGAAAAATCCTTAATTGATTGTAGTCATTAAGTTTTGAATTTTTTTGGGTCATTACATATATGACGTTTGGAAACACATTTGCAAACATACAAAATTCATTAGGAAATCATTTTCTTTATGCTGCAGGTGAGATTTGAACTTACCTAGTTGTAGCTCTAGCTTTTTCGACTCATTCTTTTTTCTTTCATTAGTCAGCTTTTGTGTCTTGATTATACGACACCCGACTTATTAGTTAACTTTTCATATTACCAATCTACTCGATTGATAACTGAACTTAATCATTAAATATTCATTCCTTTTTACATAATTTATATACTATCGGTTTATCCTTCTCTTTACTTTGTACCCCGTTGTTTTTAACTTTGTAACCCACTGGATTACCTTTATCTTTACTTAACTTTGTAACCCACCAGGTTACCTTACCTTTCTCTTTAGTTAACTTTATAAACCATTGGTTTACCTTGCTCTTAACTTTGTAACCCACCAAGTTATTTTTTCCTTTTACTTAATTTTGTAACCCATCGAGTTACTTTTCCCTTTACTTAATTTTGTAACCCATCGGGTTTTCATTCGTTTTACTTAACTTTAATGCTTTTTAATTAGTTTTACCATCTTTCTTGATGAGTTAGTTACTTAACTTATTATAGAAGATTTTTTGTCTAAGCGCATTTTGCTAATCCGAAGTGTTTAACTCTGTTTTAGCCGTTTCCTTGTAAATGATGATTTTACCCTTAACGGCTTTTTTATAACTTTGTTACTTGTTAAACTCTTTGCTTCACTTTTTCTCTCATTTCTTACATGTTATGAAAAAATTACCACTAAGAGGTGTTTTCTAACATCGGGCGTTTTAGGTCCATTTTTGCCTTTTTCGCAAAATGATCATTTTGCCCTTGACGGGTCTTTTAAAACTTTTGGAAGCCGTTTTTAAAACATAATTTTCATTTCTTTATGTCTCATAACATTATGGAAAACAAAAACAATGGTTTTCATTACAATTAAATCTTTTTTGTCAAAACTTTATAATTTTGACTCGTAATGTGAAAATCTTGACATATTCGCCCTTAATGTTTTTCTTTCATTCTTTACTTGATTAAACTCTTAATCTTTAAAAACATAAACCATGTGGTTACTTACTACATAGAAATGCAAGAACCCAAAGATCCCTAGTGAAAACCCAATTTCATACAATTTTACAGTTTTGGTCTGAAACACAAAAATCCTTACATTTTTGCCTCCGGAACCAAAGACAATCATTTTGTACCCAAACATCCAATTTTCATAGGGAATAAAACTTACAAAAGCACCTTGGTCGAATTCAAAACTTTTCATAACTTTTTCATTTTAGAAAATTTTGTGCTCAAAATTTCGTACAATTCATTACTCCTCAACCGAGCATAATTTTAACAAACTATCCATGTTGCCTTAACAGTTTTGATGAGTTCTACAACTATCTTGTTTTAACTTTCTTGAAATTTCAACATTATAGTGGACTTTTTGGCTGATTTGCATATCTGCCAAACTTTACAAAACTTTAAAATTTAGTCCTTTTAGAATTTTACAAAACTTTGTTCACAAAGTTATTTCCGTCACTGTATTAGCAAATTTTAGACCTTATGTAGAGCATAATTTGGCCTCTAAGGCCCTCAAAACCCTATTCCTTTGAAACTAGTTAAACTTTGTGCTAAATACAATAAGAACTTTCTACTTGTTAAATACAAGACCCTTACTTTCTTTCTTTTCATCATCATCACTATCAACATAAAATAGAAAACAATCATGCCATGATGTCCGTCTTACATACCATGGCTCAAAACATTTCATCAAACACTTAGCATTCATAATAAAACATTAACTTTCAAGGCTTAAGTTTAGAATTTTACTAAGGTATTCCTCAAGCTTTTACACCTCTTTTTTGGTTCTTGTTCTTATCTTAAATTCCTTATCATAATCTTAGTAAAAACTCCCTCAAAAACCCATCCATAACTTGGAAGAAAACCATTAAAATCCTTAGGGAAAAGGTTAGAATTTTTACCTTAAAACCCCTTAAGCTCTTTAAGAACGCTTGCTCTTGTTTCTTTGCATGCTTTGGAGGCTTGAAATTCATCAAAATCTTAAGAAAAAGATGCCTAGAGGGGGATGGTTTTTGGAGAGCAAAATGGAACACTTTTGGCTCCTTAAATAAGTGAATAAAACTTAATTTTTTATAAGCTTTTGATGACTCACCTTATTAGTCATCACTTGCCATTATTTGTGGTAAAAAGGTGGCTTAACTTGGCAATGTGTAATTAGGCCACCCAAGGGGGTTTGGTGGCAAATTGTCATTCATTTTGGAGTTTCATGGTGTGTCCCACAAAGACTTTTTACACAATCTAAATTTATACTGATAGTATTTTTCTTATACTATTGATATTCTTTTCTATACAATTCATAAGGTCTCACAACCTCTCATACTTATTTACATCCACCACATAATGTAATTCCTATAATACTTAACTTTTTATAGTCCAAATTTATATTGACAGTACTTTTCTTATACTGTCGGTATATTCTTTATACTATTATGAGCTTACACAACGTTCCTTACTCATTCATGTCCTCTAAACAGTATTATTCCTATATGGCTTTAATTTTAAACAGTCCAATTTGTGTACTGCTTAACCTTAAACAGTCAAATTCCTACATTGTATTACTTTTACAGTGTAGTTTTCATACTACATAACTTTATCAGTATATTTTCTTGCACTACATTATTCTAATACTGTATAATTTTTCATATTATTATACAATATTTTTCTTATACTGTATTTTTGTTTTAGCGTTTGTTGCAACATGTTTTAGCGTTTGTTGCAACATATTTTCCAATAATTAAGCTTTACAGCTTATTTCCATATCATTCCTTCTTTAATACTATGGCATGATTTTTACCTTTAAAAATCCCATTTTTGCTTTTATGAACTTTATCATAAAAAGTGGATTAAACAATAATTCATGTAACACAAATTTTTGCTTAACATAATTCTTAAATTATTGTAATTTTAGTGTACTAGAAATGCTCGGGTGTATATAACCACCCTTTTTATTTTTGTTTTTGACTCTCTAAAGTAAAATTTTCCTACATTCACCTTTTTATCCATAATCTACGTTATAAAAACTTAAAATTGGAAAATTTTGCAATGAGAACCCTAACTTTTTATCTTCAATGAGGCCCTTTTTCTATAGTTACATCAACATCACACAGCTAAGAATTCAACATGGTCACTAATATTAAATGAGCCAAACACACTAGATTCATTTGAAACCCAAAAATCAAAAATTGAAAATAAAAAAAAAAGAAAAAAGAAAGAAAGAAAACACCACGATTTGAGGTCGTCGATGAGTGGGTCGAGGACAGACATGAAGGAATTGGGTCTGGGGTGAGTGGATCAACCCCAACAGTCCCAGATCGAGGATGGCGGTCACGATTCCATCACGAATCGTTGCACCTAGTGACCCTGTGAGAGGTTGCAACTCTACATGGGGAATCTTAGTCGCGATTTTCAACCTACACTATTGCAATGTCCATGAGTCTCCATCGCAACTCAAATTTTCGTTGTTGGTGGCCACCCAAATGTCACCTCCACAAAGGGGTCGCGACTCATCCTCCTCTATAGGTAGCCACCCCCCTCTAGGCTATCAAAAAGCTGTTGACACGTCCAGAGACACAAAAATCATGATTGATGCAACTGAGTTTGCAACCTCGCTCTGTGAGTCGTGAACCCTTTTGGTCCTTGATCCAGACAACCTCCATCGTCATTTTTTTTATTTATTTTTTTAATTATTCTACATATTTTGTAATTATTATTTTCTAATTCTTTAATGTGTTATTCTATTTTATACTCTAATGCATAATTCTATTTTAAATACCACATTTGACTTTTACCATAATTATTAAGAGTTAAAATTTGTAAAAATAAACTTTTAATCTTAGAATAATTAAAAAAATAAGAATGTTATAATTATTAAAGCATAAAAGCCAATCTATTATTTTAAATTTACCATGCTACACCATCTCCAATGCAAATACCAATGCCGATGTTATATTTGCCACCAAAGTGTAAAAAAAAATACCTTATACATTATTTTATTTTATGCTCAATGCATAATGCTATTTAAAATATCATATCTGTATTTTATTACAATTATTAAACCTTAAAACTTGTAAAAATGAACTTTAAATATTAAAATAATTAAAAAGTAAAAATGTTACAATTATTAAAAAATTCAATCTACCTATCAATAAAAATTGAATGCTAAATTAACAATTTAACATTAAAAGTGACATTTTATCGTTAAGTGTTTTTTTTTTTTTTTTACCTTCAAATGCTAAATTATTATTGACACATCAGTTTAACATTACATCAAAAATGCTCTGTACATGCTAGTAAATTTGACATCAAATTTGAGTGTTTTACTGACTTTTACTCTTCAATGCCTAAATTTGTCAGCAACACATCAATATAACATTACGTTAAAGATGTTCTCAGATAAAGGGGCAAAATGTTATAGCACAACAGCCTTAAAAAACTTGCCCAAAAAAATGTCTTAAAAAACCTTTGAATTCAACGTTATTTAGTTAAATTAAATACAAGAAAACCATCCATCAAGTAACTAATCTTATCAACAATAAACAATTCTATCTCAACTCATTCGTCAGCATCGCTCAAGAACTAGAGTTCAACTCCTGCTAGTGTACAAATCCATTACGAAATTATAAAATGAAAAAAAGAAAAAGAAAAAGAAAAGAAACGATAGTAGCTGCACAAGATGCCTTTCGCAGAACCCATCACACTTCACTCGCACACGCACACATAAATGGCAGCATGTCTCATCTCATATTAGATCGGCAACATTCATGGGCATTTCATCGATCTGGGTACTATAATACTGTTCAATGTCTCGCAATATCTTGATATCATCACTCTTAACGAAGTTTATTGCAACACCCTGAAAACAATAATCCCATCATCAGGAGAAGTTAGAAATTAAAACTTAAATGAGCAAATTGGAGCAAGCAAACGAAATTAAACTGGTCGATCAATACAAGTGACTAACAGCGTATTGAAGAAAGTAAAATCTTGAAACGTAGACCTGATTTTGAAGGACGAAATAAAGATTGAAGCATATGTTGTACTACTTGCAACATAAACTTGGCAATCAATTTTGGTGTAACAAGCAAAATACTGGTCACAAGATTAAATTTATCAATGTAAAATTTCAAGCTCAAAGAACTTGAGACACTACACAAGAAGTTCAGTAAAAGATGAAGCTTAATACCAAATAAACTAGGGAAAGTTACATGTGAAGCTCAAAATAGAAACAAAATATATCAGAAAATTATAACGCCTTTGATGCGCTCACTAGCATCATTTGTATCACTCTCTTTACTAAATCTTCAACTCCAATCTGCAGAACTGTTAATTCTGTAGTCTTGAGATATGCTAGAGCCTGGACTAGTAAAACATTCTTAAAACCCAACAAACCATTTACCAAGGAGTACTGTCCACATTTGAAGCAAGTATTTCAAATTCAAAATCAAATTTTAAAAGCCAAAGACAAACACATTCAAAAGACTTTTTAAAAGCTCCCCAATAAACTTACACTTTCTAAGCTTCACCACAAAAATGTTCCACGCCTTGAGCTGTCCTATGTCAAAATTGTTTTCTTCTAGCCTGATTATAAATTAATTACTAAAGTTTTTTCAGATTTTAATATTAAAATAACATCAGTGGTGTGTTCTTTGTACGCATTCAATGTTTTTGCTATCAGTTCCTCGGCCAAAACAAAACGGACTGCACAAAACCAGGATACTCTCCAATCCTTGGGAAAAAGAAACTAAGAGAATACTCTTTGATATAGTCATCACCAGAAACAAACGCCTAAGCATTAGGAAGTTTTAGACAAATACCTTGCGCCCAAACCGGCCAGAACGACCAATACGGTGAATGTAGAGCTCTCGATTGTTTGGAAGGTCATAATTGATGACTAAGGAAACCTGAATGAAGGGAAAAAGGAATAACATGATCAGAAGAACCTTGGCTGCAACAAGGATGTTTATAGAGCCATACTTTTGCATCTGCCTAGATATGCATGCTTGAGAAAATATGACGACACTTAAAGGTACTATTTAAAAGCAAGTGGTCAATTGCCATAATAACAGATTGGCGGTAGAGATAGAAGTAGATTGAACAAGCTAAAATAAAACTGTATATGTCCAACATGGATAAAATACTATCACCTATATTATTCCAACTTTTTAAATGACAATAAAATCAACACATGTATCAGAAATAGACAAAAAGCCTCATTGCACAAAAAAAAACCATTTCATAGCAGCCAATGTAAGAAAAAGAAACCTTACAGGTTTTTTTTTTCCTAAGAAATAACAAAGTTTAAGGCTACATTTCCAGTGAAAAGCATTTCCCAAGATCATTTCAAACCATAATACCGTATAGATTTACTGTGGTCACAACTGTATAAATACTCTATGTAGGAGTCCAGTCCAGTTCTCCCTTTGTAATTGAGTTAACCATCTGGATCAAAAGCACCACATCCTTACCGAAACGGAGTGAAATATCCTATAACTAAAGTATCTTTTGCATTAAACGAAAATGACATGAAACATGGCATTTAATTTTTCAGAACCAGCAAGGATCTAGAATTAGCATCAAAATGGCATAAAACATGGCATTTAATTTTTCAGAACAAACAAGGATCTAGAATTAGCATCATCTATGGACTGAATAAACTTTGGGTTCTTACAGAAGGTATGGCATTAAATGCCTCTAAAAAATATAACAGTGAGACAACTTGCCTGTTGAACATCAAGGCCACGGGCCCAAACATCTGTTGTGATCAAGACACGAGTTGTACCATCCCGAAACTCTCCCATAATTGCATCTCTCTCTTTTTGAGGCATGTCTCCATGCATCGCTGAAACGGTAAAGTTATTGCTACGCATCTTTTCAGTAAGCCAATCCACCTAGCCAATTGAATTGAAAAAAAATAATAACAATAAAATATCAATATCCACGGATCAAGAAGTCTCCATGTAATTAACAGGAAACTATCAAAAACCAAGCAGCAAGACCGATGCTCTCCTTATGCCTCTTAGTGTCGTATTTAAAAGGTCTAAACTGGTATGCTCAGGAAAATTAAAAGAAAGAGAAAGGTTGGCATAAAGAATCAAATGGTCCTGCACTGTACACTTGCATAAACAGGAGTTCACTGCTGCCAATGAGTGCAGAACATATTTCATCCTTGTTGCATAAATCATTGATGCAAAACGTCCAGTCATTGAAAAAATAAGAGCTCCAATAACACAGAAGCATTGTATAATAAAACCCAATCACAGGCATGGAACATCTATAGTTTCTCGTCAAGGAGGAGGAAAAAAGCATGGGAATTTTGGAACCTAAAAGCAATGTACCTTTCGTTTTGTATTACAGAATATAACAGCTTGTGTAATGGTAAGGGTATCATAAAGATCACACAGAGTATCAAATTTCCACTCTTCTCTTTCAACCGCAACAAAAAATTGCTTTATTCCCTGTGATTAAATAAAGCAAAGTTAAACCAAATTACAAATCAGCAACCACTCACCCAACATCATATAAATCAGAGAAACACTTACCTCCAATGTCAATTCATCACGTTTAACAAGAATCCTGACCGGATCAGTCATAAATTTATTTGTCATCTCAAGGATTTCATGTGGAAGGGTAGCAGAAATCAAGACAACCTGCATTGGTAAATAACAAGTTGACAACTTATCATTTGATGCACATACTAGTTTATGCAATTCTTCTAGCTAAGAGATAAGAACGACCAAAAAAATAGTAGTAGTCTATGTAAACATAAAATACTTCTAACGACAAAACAAAACAAACAGGACATTATTACATCCTCACTGAAAAAAAAAAAAAATCAAACCCATAAGATCCAACCTTCTTTGATTGCCAAAACAAGTAGGAAAATGCTAGGAACAATCCATTAAAACAAAAACAAAGGGAGAGGGAAGGGGAGGATCCTGAACACATAGGCCATCAAAAACCTACAATGTGAAAATATAAGAGTATTTTAACCTTTGGAATTTCAGCTCGCTATAAAATAGTAACAGTAAACAAGAAGTTTCAATCCTGTTCGGTAATCCAATAACTCAATAACACCGATAGAGAGTAACCAATGAAATAGAATATCCTTATAAGAAGGCATATTAACCCAGACAAGTACGTTTACTCACTTGGAAATAAAGAGAGAGATCGTATAATGCCATAAAACCACAAAATGAACACTCAAATACGTATTAACAAACCAAATGAAACCATAAGCACATGCTCAAACACCAACAGACACGTGCCCACAACCGTACATATACATGTGTAAAACATATGCAAAGTGAAATAAAACCTGAAGCTCAGGAGGAAGGTATCGGTACACATCATAAATCTGATCCTTGAATCCTCTGCTCAACATTTCATCAGATTCATCCTGGTGATAGGCAACAAAGTTCATATATCAAGAAATACAGATGGAAGAAACTATGAAGATCCCAGAAGCTACAGAGAAAAAAGGGGAAACCACGAGAGAAAACTCACTAGAATTAGTAATTTAATGGCCCTGGTACGCAGTGTTCTCCTCTTGATCATGTCACAGACTCTCCCAGGAGTCCCAGACACCACATGAACTCCATATTCTAGTTGCCTAATATCTTCACCAACACTTTTCCCTCCGATGCATGAGTGAGCTTGTATATTTATGTAACTGCCAATTGCAAGTATTACTTTCTCAGTCTGAGTCGCTAATTCCCTTGTCGGTGACAAGATCAATGCTTGAACCCTGAAATCCAAAAATTAAAAAGTAAATAAATGCTGATAGGTGATACCCAACAGCAAAACTGCTAGCTCTAGGAAACACCCAAAAACGTACTTTCATTCTTGTACAACTTATGCAATGATAAATGGTCTATTTATGCCTAAAGAGTAATTAGAAACTACAACCTTCTACCGAGAAAACATTGAGCACAATAAAAATTATTTTCCTCCAAAATTCCTAATTGAATATTCACACCCTCAAAGGAAACAATTTCTGAATCCTTTTATCTGCGTATTGTAAACCCAAATCAAGTTTCCTCCGCAAGCATACCCTATGTCCTAAATACCCGAAATATTCTTCCATGGAACAGACAAAAATAAATTACCATATAACTGAACGCCAAAAATCTTGTATGCCCCTGAAAACCTTATAAACAAGGCAAGAGAATAATCCACTGATACTACAAAACGAATTAATCTAGGGTTTTGTACGTCTAAAGATATTGCAAAGCCTGCTAGCTTTATCTGACACATCAACAATATTTCACTTCTACTTCAAAAGAAATTCTCTCCCCGGAAACATGACAAAACAAGTCCTAGACCTAGAACAATCTTGTATGCCCCAGAACTGCTAATGAAGAAAATATCACCAAGGTCCCAATGTATTAATAGTGAAAAAACAAAAATTAGGTTTCTGAGAATCAAAGTTCTCTAGGCTAAAAATATATAGATAAAAGCGAAACGAACTCTCTAGTGGAAGTGTCGACAAGCTGACAGACGGTGAGAGCAATCATGGAGGTCTTTCCGGTACCAGATTGGGCCTGGGCAATGACGTCGCGGCCTTCGATGATTGGCCTCACGGCTCTCTGCTGGATGGCGGAGGGCTTCTCGAAGCCATAGCCATAAATTCCTCGGAGCAGATCGTCCTTGATTCCCATCTGGTCGAAGCTAAGAATCGGCTCTATACCCTCCGTCGTGACGAAGTCGAGCTTGTCGTCCATCACCGAGCCGCCGCCCCTTCTGGCCGTCCGGTTCGCCGGAACGACACTGGTTGCGGCACCGGATGCCATTGCGTAGAGCTTAAGCTTTTAGGTTTTCCCACGAGGGCGGAGATGGCGGTTTCTAGGGTTTTCGCGCTTGCGCCAATTCGGGATTTTGGGAAAGACGAGAAGAGGGAAAAAGAGGGTGAAAATCCAGTCCTTTTAAGCCTTGAGTCGTTTTCGGAAAAATGGATATAAAATAATTAAAAGGAAGCTTTTAAGGCCTTTTTTTTATTTTTTTTTAGCTCCGTTGACGTCTTTATTTTAATTTTTATAATTTTTTTAATATAAAATTTATTATTATATTATTTATTAATAGAATTACTTTAAAGATAAAAGGATTAAAAAAATACTTATTACATACCTCACTTGAAAAAAAAATAATATGTGTTCCTTAAAAAAAAATAGAGATAGATTTTACTGTTTAAAAGCTTTCCCATAAAAAATTCATGGCTTTTTTTCTTCAAAATTCTTATTTTTTTATTCAAATTTCAATACTTTAATATAAACATTAAAAAACCATTTAAATCCATTGCTTTGCGAGGGAAAAGAACAAAAAAAAAAAAAAAAGCAAAAGAAAAACTTACGAATTGTGTACATTGTTTTTTTATTCTTAAATGATGGAGATCATAACCATGGATATGATTTCGTCCAAATCCTAAACGTAAAGTCAAAGATTAGTTTTAGTTTTAGGAAATTATTAATTATGTAATTTTTCTTTATTTTAAATTTTGTATTATTGTTTAGTTTCTTATTTCTTAGTTTTCAATTTGTTTAAATTACCTATCTATAAATAGGCCTTTTATGTTCATTAAAAGATAGTTGAATGTTATTTTTTATATAATTTCTCAAATTTTCTCTCACTAATTTTATCTCTCACTTTTCTCTTTTCTTCTCCCTCTAGTCCTCCGTCAAATTGACATCAGAGCCTCGTTCAAGTCCTCTACTTGAATTTTTTTTCATTATTCATGTAAGCTTTAAAAAAAAAAAAAAAGGCCTGAATTTTTTCCTTTTCTTTTCCTTAATTTTTTGTGTTAACCTTTGAAAAAAAAAAAAAAACATGTGAAAAACTGCAAAAAACAAAAACAAGCAAAATCTTGATAGTGCTTCCACCGCCACCTTCAAAAGCTGTCTGCCGCCGCCCCTCGCCGACTACTCTACCATCACTGCCACCACAGAAACAGTCGCCCTCCTTCATTCTTTGAAGCCCCTGCCTCCCCGCCCCTCACTTGTCACAAACAGCCGCCAATTGAGGCCAACCAACAATTACATGGTTCCCATCATCACACTTCCTCTCCGTTCCTCTGTCGTTGTCCTTGGGGTACCATTCACCTTAGAATCATCTGCCACCCAAAACACGGTGTCACCGGCCAATCATCGAAACCAAAATCTCCTCGCAATTCAACACCGTCTTTGCCATCTTGACTCTGCCTCCGCTGGAATCGCAAGGCGCTTCTTAGGCTGCCACCGCCACCAGCGTTGATCTCTTCAGCCACCAACCAGTACCTGACATTCATCGCAGCCACCAGTAACACTTTTGTGCAGAACGAAATTTTTCCTGGTTTGCTTCTTCACACTAACTTTGAGGTACTCCAAAACCACTCTGTAGATTAGACTCCAACGAAAGGCCAATTGAGGGCTCAAAATTTTGCCAAAAATTAGGTAACCAAATATCTCCTTGATTACTGTACTTCTAGATTTTTGTTTGGCAATTTAATTAAATTTGCTTTAATTTGACTCTACTTTTGTGTCAAAAAAAAGAGAGCAAACCACAGAAGTAAAAAAAAATAAAGATAAAAAATAAAAAAACCATAAACGTCACCTCTTTTTCCTTTGCAACATTGCATAATTATTTTGATTAATTTTTTTTTTTATCTTATTGTGTGCTTTGTAACTTGGTTTATTTTTCTCATCGTGTAATATAATTTGAGTCTACTTTTAGCATTTTTCTTTTCATCCTTATTATTTTTTTTTTTTTGTTCCTTTATTTTTCACCATGACTGTTAAAGAACTTGAAACTCTGCTTGATAGATTGGATGACTTTCAAACCTAAAACGAGAAAAACTAAAAGCAACAAGCCGCAAAACATCCCTATCTTACAGTTCTTATTAGCAACCTCTCTACTACAGTCAACAACCTAACCACTAAAGTAGTCAATCTCACTAAGAAATTGTTGGAAAACGAGTATGCAGTGGAAATTTTAAAATTTTAATCAGAGTATTTTCCAAAAAATAAGTTTGACATGCTATATACATAAATCAACTAGATATTACTAACCTTGGTATGCCAAAGAGCTCCTACAATCTATGAAGAGAAGAACGTTCTAGAACAGCCTCAACTAACTAGTCTTCCTTGCTATTCTCTATCCACGATCGTAATGTGTATAAGCACATGTTGTACAGCTCTTCCCCAGTAACTCTCCTTCCAACCAATTAAGAAAACCCAAAACTAAGGTTCATGATTATGAATAAAAGCTCTCAGAGAGTTTTAGAGACTTACAACTAGAGTACTCACTCTTAATTTCTCAACTGATTTAAATAATTGAGAGAATTCACACCCTATTTATAGAGGTCATCCCTAAGGTTAGTTATTATTAGATAAGGCCTCAAAAATTCAAATCTAAATCAATATCTGATAAAATCGCGAGAAAACATGTGATCAAATTATCGTTCAATCGGTAGGCTAAACTTTCCCATTGGCCTGCCAAACTTACTCCATCAGCAGGTTGAATTTGAAGATCAGCTTGTCAAACTTATGATAAATAATCCCTGCGAATCTTTTATTTCCCACCCGAGATTCTTTGAATAAAGCCTCAGTTTTAATTTAAATAACCCAATATGGAAGTTATCTGATTAA
>CAMOHE010054175.1:37275-58039 GCA_946598075.1 Artocarpus hirsutus | reverse complement strand
TTACAATGCCGACCGCATAACAAATATCCGGTCGTGTGCAAAGCATGGCATACATGAGACTACCCACTACCGAAGCATAAGGTACCTTCTTCATGTATTCTCTTTCTTCATTAGACTTTGGAGAGTTTTTCTTAGAAAGAGTAATTCCAGACCTAGATGGTTGCCCACCTTTCTTAGAATCCTGCATTGCATACCTCCTGAGAATTTTATCTATGTAGCTGGCTTGTGACAAAGCTATCATTTTGTTCTTCCTATCCCATAAGATCTGGATACCGAGAACAAAATTAGCCTCACCCAAGTCCTTCATGTCAAACTACTTGTTCAACCATAATTTGACCGATGACAATGCCCCAATGTCATTGCCAATTAGCAGAATGTCATCTACATAGAGCAGCAGAAAAATCACCTTCCCCTCCTTAATATGTTTGTAAACACATGGCTCATCCACATATTGTGAGAACCCATAAATCTTGATCACTTGATCAAATCTTATGTTCTAAGAACGGGAAGCTTGCTTAAGTCCATAAATTGACTTTAGCAACTTTCAAACCTTACCCTCTTGACCCTTGACCTTGAACCCGTCTGGTTGTTCCATATAAATGGACTCATCAAGATAGCCATTTAGAAAAGCCGTCTTGACATCCATCTGCCAAATCTCGTAATCGAGAGCGACAGCTATGGACAAGAGAATCCAGATGGACTTAAGCATAGCTACAGGCGAAAAGGTTTCCTCGTAATCAATTCCTTCCTTTTGCGTATAACCCTTAGCTACCAGCCTAGCCTTAAAGGTTTCAACCTTTCCATCCACTTCTCTTTTCCTCTTGTAGATCCACTTACACCCTATGGGTTTTACCCTTTGGGGAAGATCCACAAGCTCCCAAACCTGATTAGTCTCCATAGACTTCATCTCTGTGTTCATGGCCTCTGTCTAGACTTTTGAATCAACATCCTCCATAGCTCTGCATAAGTGTAAGGATCCCTATCATGGTCCTCCGGTTCAGCTAAGAAGGCCTCCCCATTGAACATATACCTCTTGGGTTGACGCCCGATCCTTCCACTACACCGAAGCCCCTTAGGTTGTTGTTCAGGTTCGTTTGGTTTTTCTACACTGATCGGAATGGTTTCATTTGGAACCTCCAGAGTGATCGGATCACTCGTTAACTCCTCAAGTACCACTTTGCTTCGAGGCTTAAAGTCGTCCATGTAACTCTCCTCAAGGAAAGTTGCATTAGTTGAAACCACAACTTTATTTTCCTTTGGGTTATAGAAATAACCCCCTTTAGTCCCTTTTGGATATCCTATAAACATGCAAACTTCTAAACGTGCGTCCAACTTATTCGCATCCTTAAACAGGACATGAGCCAGACATCCCCATATGCAAATATGGTTTAAGGATGTCTTCCTGCCTGTCCACAACTCGTGAGGAGTTTTAGGGATCAATTTTCAAGGCACATTGTTCAAAAGATAACATGCAGTTTGTAGTGCATATCCCCAAAAGGATAAAGGCAATGATGAATAACTCATCATGGACCTAACCATATCCAATAAAGTCCTATTTCTTCTCTCCGCTACGCCATTCTGCTACGGAGTGCCCGGCACAGTCAAATGGGATAAAATCCTATTTTCTAATAAGTGTCCCAGAAACTCATCAAAAAGGTATTCTCCACCTTGATCAGATCGAAGTGCCTTTACGGGTCTACCCAATTGTTTTTCCACTTCAACCTGAAACTCCCTAAACTTGTCAAAAGTTTTGATTTTGTGGTGCATCAAGTACACAGACCCATACCTTGAGTAGTCATCAATAAAAGTGACAAAGTACTCATACCCTCCTCATGCCCGAATGTTCATCAGTCTGCAAACATCACTATGCACAAGTTCTAGAACCCCTTCGGCCCTATTGCCCTCAGACCCAAATAGTCTTTTGGTCATTTTACCCTCCAAACAATATTCACATTGAGGTATAGATTCTACCTTTAAGTGTCTTAAAGGTCCATCCCTTACCAGCCTTTGAATCCTATTCAGGTTAATATGACCAAGGCGCAAATGCCAAAGATACGTCTTATTAGAATGAGAAGTTTTAGGTCTTTTAGAGTTATTATCATTCATCTCAACATTAAGCAGTAAGTCCATCTTAGGTTTGATAAAATATAGATTATTTTGCATCCATCCAAACAGATAAAAGATTTGTTTTTACGAATCACCACTTTATTATTAAAAGAAACTAAATAAGAGTCTTTAAATAAACAAGCTACAGAAATTAAATTCCTTTTGAATTTAGGAACATAAAAACAATCTCGCAAAATTAAATTCCTATAATTATCAAAGTAAAAATGGACATCTCCCACTGCTTCCACTGAGACCAAGGATCCATCGCCCATCCGAAGCGTGAAGTCTTCATGAAGCAGACTTCTCGTTTCTTTAAATTCCTATAGAGAAACACAAACATGATTAGTTGCACCATAATCTATGACCCAAATGTCACTGGATTCCTCAACCAAACAAGTTTCTAAATACAGAAGATCACACCTACCTCCTTTGGAAAGGAAGTCCTTGCAATGCTTCTTTATGTGCCTAACTTTCCCACAGAAGAAACACTTAAGCTTCTTTGGGTTCTTCTTCTTCTTCTTCTTCTTGCTCTTGTTGTTAGTAGGAATAGAAGACTTTCTGACCTTGGCCCGTTGTTTCTTTCCATTCCCAGAATTGGGATTAGAACCAGAAGCAACCGCCAAATTAGCCTCGTCACCCGTAGGAGACTCCCTAATCAGCAGTTCAAACTCTTGTAACTGTTTCATTAATTCCGTTAAGGTCATATCCTGCCTATTGCTTAAATTAAAAGTAGCCCTAAACGGAATAAATTCCTTTGACAGAGTCTCAAAGACCATAGTCATTTGAGTTTCAGCATCGATGTCGGCTCCATGGGTTTGTGCCTCAGCGAGGTAACCCATGACCAACATCATGTGCTCCTTTACAGATGTCCCCGGCCTCTGTCTACAGTTTAAGAGTTTTCGGAGCGCCCCTTACCGCTTTGTTATGGCTTGGCCTCCAAACATATCTTCAAGATTATCCAAGATCTGCTTAGCAGTCTCATAATCCTGATGTTAAGCCTGTAGCACGTTTTCATGCTAGCCATAACATAGCAGCGGGCATGATTATTTGCATCTTTCCAGCGATCGTACACTTAAAATTGCTCATTAGTTGAGTCTCCTGTTGGCTCAGGAGGACAAGGGTTTGTCAGCGTAAATTTCAGTTTCTCAAAGGAAATGACGATATCCAGGTTCCATTTCCAATCATTATAATTCTCTCCGATTAATAGGTTTTTGTCAAGTATCGAAGATAAAGTGTTTTTAGACATTTTCAATCTACAATAAAGAATCATATACCAAACATAAGCAAACACTTCATAATAATTTTGTAAGACAACAAAACCATGTAAAAACTTACAAATGTGTTTATGTGTTAAAACCTTGAAAATATCATAACCTTACAATGATAATTCCCAACTTAGAATTCAACAAGTTCCTAGGGGAGTCATGCCGAATTCAATCAAGAACATGGATCCCCTCCTGATTAATATATGCCATCCAAGACCCGTATGATCCAGCATATATTAATAAGCATTTCTTTGGCCATTAATTTTATTAACAGAGATCCTAGGAGAGGTTAATAATAAAATTAACATGAGTGTATAACCATCGTTTCAATATTTTATCCATGATTTACAATCACCACCTAGGGGTGTGCAACCATAAATCATGCTAAAATACCTTATCTTCTCAGAGATCCAATCTGGTACATGATAGAAATCCCTTCCTAGGGGTCAGGACCACCAGGTTCTTCCCATGGACCAACGATGGAGGCCTTAGGTCCTCTCTTCGAAAACCTTCTCTCACTCAATCTTTTGAAATCAAGGTTTTATTTTAAAAGTCATGCATGAACAATTTTAATATGAGCGGCACTCCCTATTCTATATGACATGTTATCAATATACATGGCAAAACATATTATAATGCAGACAAGCAAAGCAATTAAGCAAAGCTATAGGCAAAATAATAATAAATAACCGTAATATTATGGTTCCACCCTAGAGAATAGAAAATAAAGATTACAAGAGTATAATCGAAACATATTATCGATTTTTCATCCTTGAATCTCCAAGTTGTATCATTCTTTTTGTAAATCCTATCTCCAAGTCTTCAATCCCGTATGAATCGAATACTCCATATTTTCGGTCAAATCCATATTTAATGTTTCTCAGAATTGTCTCAAAAATAAAATTAAAACTGCATCGAAAAATTGCACCTTTTCTGAAATTTCCAACTCTCTACCGGCAAGCCGATCTGTGTGGTCGGCCTGCCAGTCATGACCCATCGGCCTGCCAAACTAGAAGTTCGGCTTGCCACCAGAGCCGCCTGATTTCTGCCCCACTGACGGCCTGTTGAACCTCACATCCAGCCTGTCGATCTACGACCATCGGCTTGCCGAACTGGAGAGTTCGGCATGCCGACTGAGCAAAAATCACCTTTTCTAGAAAATACAATTTTTAATGCAATTCATCAATTTTATTTTCAACAATTCAAAAACATAAAATTAGAGACTCAGGAAATGCATGGGTTCGCCATCATCCATCTTGTAGGTTCGTCTTGTCTGAATGATTATTTAATTAGAAAATTTTTACAAATTTAAAATTGAATAATAATTCCTAGACGGAGATGATAGTCCGCCATCTAATTACATGAAAAACCTAGATACATGTTCTAACCTCTAAGGAACCATAACGGGTATAAATTAATTAATAATAAATAATTAAATAATGATTTAATCAACCATAATTAATTAATAGACATTCACCATATAATCCATGACAACATATAATATTATATAGAAGCCTAGAGTGCCAACTCTCTATAAAATTAAATTCAAGCATAGGAGAGATTAAGATCATATAATTTATACATATAGCATGATCACAAACTCGTAAATTTATGTAAAAACCATGGCTTTGATACCAATTATTGGAAAAATAATACACAGCAGAATTTTAAAATTTTTTAAATTAGAGTATTTTTTAAAACACAAGTTTGACATGCTATATGTATAAATTAACTTGATCTTACTAACCTTGTATTCGTCGAAAAGCTTCCAAAATTTATGTAGAGAAGTAACGTTCTAGAAGAGCCTCAACCAGCTGGTCTTCTTTGCTATTCTCTATCCATGATCAGAATGAGTGTGGGCTCACACGTACAGCTCTTCCTCAAGGTAACTCTCCTTCCAATCAATTGAGAGAACCCAAAGCTAGTGTTCGTGATTTGTGAACAAGAGCTCTCAGGGAGTTTCAGATTCTCACTAACAGAGTATCACTCTTAATCTCTCAATTAATCTCAATAACTCATTAGACTTACTCCCTATTTATAGAGGTTGGGTCTAGGGTCATTCCTTATCAGATAAGGTCTCAAAAATTCAAAATAGAACCAAATTCGGGTCAATATCGGATAAGATACGCGTAAAAATGCGTGAAAATGCGTGATTTTTAATTCGCGGATAGGCAGGCCAAACTTTTCCATAGACAGGCCGAACTTGCCTGATCGGTAGGCCAAACTTTAAGATCGGCATGCCAAACTGCCGAAATAAAAATCACGCGAAATTTTTATTTTTCACCCAAGATTCTACATGATAAAGCCTCAATTTTAATTCAAATAACCCAATAGAGAAGTTATCTAATTAAAACAACTTTATCTAGATAATCTCTAAGAAAATAAATAGATTACTAATAATTCTACAAGTTTATCTTGATTTAATTTATCCAAAATTAAATCAACTGATAAATAGACAAGAATTATCTGACCCCAATAATTTAACAAGTTTATCTTGAATTAATTTTGTTCACAAAATTAATTCAACTGACAAACAGACATGAATCATTTGATTCTTTCAAGTTTTCAACCAATCTAATAAATCGACATAAGTCACCAATTATTGTAAAAGCACGCCGTATTGTTACAAGATTTTGTGAGCTAGCAAAGGGGACCAAATGGACCTATATAGTTCAAGCTCCTGATAATTACGAAACCCAATATCCCAGATATACATTTCATAATTATCAACTCCAGCGCTACTCCACTAAAAGCTTGGAGCTACACTCTCGAACTCTATGGAATTACGAAGCCCGTATAGCTAAGTCTCTATGACATATCATAGTGTATCATTTCCCCATAGGATTATCCATAATCGGCTTAAGGACAAGTTCTGTCTTACCTCCCTGATTATTTTTATCTTACGTTCCATTTTCTCACCATCGAAAAACTTACTATCCAAAGATAGTATACCATTCGGTTACACCTATGTATCCAAATGGTTGAGCGCTCTAGTTTTCCAATTACAGAATAACGCATATAAGAGGATATCACTACTCCTAAAGAGGAGCTATGGATTCCATATCTATGAATAACAGGTCTACATCTTCAAGAGTCATGCCTCCAACGTACCAGCATACATACCACTATTAAAATATGGGTGTCACCCTTTGGCACATCAAAAGACACAAGTCAAGACAACGGCTCCACTAGTCATCTTAGAATTAAGATGTAATACAATGATTGTCTAAAGTGAATCAATTTTTCAAGACAGAATTATTATTCCAAATCAATTTACTTTATGTCCTGATCCAACACATCGTCACCTATGACAACATGCCAATGTTTCTATTCACGGAGTCCACCTCCGATGGTCAAGACAAACCATCTCCCAATAGGGATATAGACAACATAACAATCTTTACATGAATAAAACGCCTAACTTTATTCCCTCGATTGCAGATCTTATGTTTTAGACCATCACCTTAAGAATCATGTCTTCTGCGTAATCGGTCCATTATATGCCTAATACTTAAAGGTTTAGACCGACAGTCTCAGCCTATTGTTTGCTTATCATACATTCAACAAATATGAACGTAAAGAGGACAAGATTTGGTATATAAATAAGAAATGATTTCTTTATTGATAAAAATGTCTTCAAAAACTCATTACATTTTTACTCCTTAGGGCATACATGTTTAACAGAATCCACATCCCCAAAAAGATGAACCAAAAGTTAGGGGAAAGCTACATAGGTGACATCTCCAGCTTATAGTAGAGCTGTTTCATGAATGGATGAAGCGGAAAGGTTTGCTCCACTGTCACCATTAGTTATAAACAATGAATTGTCTTAGTGGTGCAACATCGACATGCTAATATTCGTTTAGGATAACAAACTCAAAATATCACCCATTGATGTGACCTTTGGTGAAGACCCTATGAATGTCATGAGGATGACAATGTGATTGATCATCCTAGATTTTTCTGATAAAGTTTCGCCCCTAATCATAGCCAAAAGTTCTTCCCTATTTGTGGTTGAACCAAAAGATCCACCCTTTTGAAAATCCAAGGAAATTTGAACCAACTAAGGATATCGATGATTTTGAATCGCTTAGGCAATAGAAAGTGGCACACTGTTTACTATTTCATTGATTTTGTCTATTGAGGGAACAGTGCTAAAGTTGTCTATATCCCTAAAGATTAGATTATCCTTAAGGATGAGATCGTCGCTACACTGCAAAGCCTCAGCAACCTCCACAACATCTAGGCAGACACGAGACAATGACTCGACCTCTTGAAGGTTTTTAGAAGAAGACTTGTCCTAATATAAAAAAGGGGGTGTCAAAGACAGCCTATTTTAAGAGGTTGATCGAAGAAGAAACTTCTAAAGTTTCGAATAAGCCAAATAGTTGACCTAAATATCTATGCATATGGGAGATGACTTAACTAAAAACTTCAGAAGGAATGATATCACTCTTTCCATCATTCTTTCTAAACCTATAGCCATAGAAATATTACTAAAATTGCCTAATATGGCTTTTCCAACTATTCTTAGTACTAGATGTACAAAAAAACTTATTTTCACATACAGTAGGCATAAGAACGAGAAAGAAAACAAGAGTGAAGATCAGAGAGTGCAAAAATAACTTACTAGTTTGTAAATCCTTCTGTTGAGACCTTTAGAGTTGACAAAATCACTCAAGGAGGGGAGAAAGCATGCATATAAAGAAATGAAAGTTTAAAAAGAGCAAGCTAAAGAGGAATTCTAAGTTTCTAAGAGGGATGGAATGTAATGGTTGAAATTGTAATGGTTAAATGGCAAAATACTTATTCTAAAGGTTAGTTTTATATATGCTTCGAGGGTTAAAAATCTCAACTATCAAATCAAAAAACAAATAGTCTAAAGGCTAGGGGTTAAGACAACCAAAGGCCATCATCCTATGGCTTAGATTTTAGGTGGAAAATTTCTAAAGCCATCCAATGGCCTAGATTAGAAATGCCTTGAATCCAAAATGACATCTAGCATAGTGAAGTGATGGTCATAGCAGTCGATGCGACTGTTTGGCTGTCTAAGGAGTCAAAGTGGTAGACAATAATCATGGCAATGGTTAAAGACTTCACTAAAAAGCAACCCTCCTATCAAAGCAAGCTGACGGTTAAGCAACAAAGACATTGAATTCTTGATCTTAGAAAAAGTACGCAACAACCTGAAGAGTCAGTCCATGCTAGAGGGTAATTGTTGAGGGTAATTTAGATGGCCTAAGGTCCCGTGTTGAGTTTTAAAAAGCCCAATAAAGGCCCATGTCTTAGGATCTCAATGAGGGGACTAGCTAATAAGGTTCTTGTGAGAGCCTAGATATCTTAGGTAAGGTAGGAGGACGAGCTGATGAAGTGTTTAAGTTCATTGAACCAGAGATTTAAATTTGAATTACAAATATTAAATCCCTTCAAATTAGGGATTAGTATGATCCATGCAACCAAATGGAAGGTCAAATACATGGAGAGTGGGACTAAAATCAGGAAACTACTATTCCCAATTTTATATTTAAAGTATTATGATTTTATGATTTTCTATGTAAAATTTATAACTATAAATAGGGGTGGAAACCCTAGAGAAGGGGCCGATTGTTCTTTTCTTTGGTTTAGCCTTCACGCGTTTGTGTATTCAAAGGAAATAAAGAGAGAACCCCTATAGTGGATGTAGCTCATATTAAGTGAACCACTATAATTCCTTGTCTTCTTTATTTTTAGCACAATTTAATTTTTCTCATTTATATTATTCATCGTGAGTGAATTGTAAGATAATTGTTGAGCTAAAACTACCATCATCATATGTCAACGCACGAGAAATATTATTCTGATATCATCGCTACACTAGTATTAATGTAAGACCTTAAAGTCTAAACTCTATCCACGAATCCTTATTTAAGAATTAACTCCCACCAACTACAAGATGTATCGATTACTAGCTAATAAATTAGTTAGATTGGTCGTACATATGGACATCCTTTTTAACCTCTGACTTATGATTTTGAACATCAGCCTATAGTATAATGAACAATCCATGACCACATAAAATTCTTGGGACTTTGGACTCTGTGAGACAATAGGTCCATGGGGTCGTGCTCTCCTTGGTTGATAGAGGTGGATAGAGGTGGGTAGTGGCTTGTGTTTCTCACGTGTGAGAAAGCTTGACTCCTAATTTGGTTTCCTTTGGCTCGACTACAATATTATAGCTTCCACGCCCACCTTGGAGGTGGTTTTCTCACCTTTACTCTTCTTATCGTTGTCATTTAGGTTTTGTACTTGCTTGTTCTAGTTTGTGTGTTTGTCAAATAAAGGCATTAATGATTCTGTCGTTTAGATTTAGTGTATTTTTGTTGTTTTGTTGGTTTTCTGCTATAACAAGGGATGTGATCTCCCTACCTTCTAGTGTAGCCTCTATGTTTAGGCCGCAAGTCATTATCTTTTGCGATGCTATGATAAACCCAAGTGCTTTTGGTTTCTTAAGCTTGAACAATCAAAATCATCCACCGTCTACGATGGTATATTTAAAAAAGTCATTTTGTGTACTTGATTAGCTATATACATCTTCGATTTTCTCTTGTTAGAACTTGATACATATATTCTCCTCAAGCATTTTGGTCAAATTTATTGGTGATTTCAGTCCATTGTTGGAGTTAAGTTGCTAAATGTGTTGTAGTCTTTTTGCCTTTGAATTAATATTTGTACATTTCTAATTTTGTAGGTAATTATCATTTTCAGAAAAGATTCTTAATTCAGTATAAAAGAAAATAAAGCCAGCTTATTGCCAACTTAATTTGGAAAAACATTATATTATACATAAATAAATAAAAAGGTATAAAAAAACACAAACAATAAGATAAATTTTCCACTATTCTTAGTAGTACTTGTTTGGGTGTAAAAGTATAAGTCTGATATAACCTTAAGTATAAGGTTGTCCGAGTAATAAAACTCGCTGAATCCAAGGTCGATCCCATAGGAAAAAATGTATTATAAAGGTCCAATATATCAGTTATATTAGTTTTACTTAAAAAATTTGAGAACTAAAGTTAATTATCAATTTATTTACAATATTTATATATTTTTTTACCTTTTTCATTTTTAGTTTTTTTGTGACTTTTGGAACTTAGAAAACTAGAAATGTGACTTAAATTAGAACTATAAATGGAATTTCAATAAGCGTAATTAAATAGGTGCAAAATAACTTAGCAAAAACAATTTTAAACAACACTGAGGATTAAAGGTTCTATTCTGGCAATTAACTTAAATGTGTTTTACTTTTTCTAAAATTATTTATTAAAATGGTTTAAGTATGCAAAATGCTATCTTTTGTCCATAATAAATCAAGAGTTTTTAAGCATTTAATGTGCTAATTCATGTCTATAATGCATCAAAAACCCATTTTTAACAAACATATGATCTCAAAATTAACTAATTAAAATTACCAACAAAATTTACAGTTAAGCATTTACCATACCATTCTCTATCTACGAATAATCAAACTGTTTATGTGCATTATATGTGTCAGCTTACGTCTACGATAAATCAAAAGTTAATTTTGAAAGGATTTTAGCTAAGTTAACATTAAAATCATAAGTTTTCTAAAAATGATTTTGCCATTATAACAACTTAGAAAACATTGAAAAACTAAAAATATTTATCTTAATTTTGGTAAAATTTCCCCTCTCTCTTCAACAAAAAGGAAATTTAGAAAGACATATTGAAGGTAAAAACACACATAATTTTATTCAGTATAACTATTTTACAACATAAACTAGGAATATTTTACAAAAACATAAAACTAGAATTAAGAAGAAAACTAGCCTAAGAAGAGAAACAATAAGAGAATTAACTCTAAATTATAGAAAAATGTGTGAATTATAGTGCATGGAAGGGGTATTTATAGTAGAATAAAATCTACTATTTACATGAATTTTTACACTTTTTAATTATTTTTATTATTTTATTGGGATATTTTTAGGTTGAATATGAGTAGGATGCAATTTGAGTGATTTTAGAATTTTTTTGAATATTTTTTTCTATAATAGCCCATGTTTTTTGAATAAGATTTAATCTAATTGTTTACTTTTTTTTCTTCCTTGCTTGATTTAGCGCAGGAGAATCTATATTTTAACTTGAAATCTACTGCAATGCCTATAAGGGATGGACACATTTGGGTCGTGGAACATGTAGATTGTTGACTGGACACGTGACCTAGATCTGAGTTGAAACACTTGAAGTCGTCCACATTGAAGACCACAAGATCATGGACTGGTAGGCTGATCTTACGAAGAAGAAAGTAGGCGCATGTGGAATCAAGCGTAGCAGACTAAAGAGGCTGGGCATGCGGATAGCCTAAATCGCATGGGTGGTTTGATGGGACAACTTTGGGAGCACCATGTGTCAGCTTTTAATTTTTATTTTCTTTTTTGATTTCTTGAGCATTTGAGGCCCATTTTTGCCCTTTTTTACGTCGTTTTCCTCTATTTTTCCTCCAAATTTTAAATCATTCACAAAAACACTAAATTAATTATTTTACACATAAAATATTTACAATGATTTTAAAATTATTTATTTTACCCTAAACACGTAAAACATAGTAAAAAAAATAAAAACTTTTAAAATTAATAAACCTTAACAAATATATTATTTAAGGCTTGGTAATTTTTTATAAATTACTAGAAATATTATAAAATATATTTACAAACTCAAAACTTATTTATAAACATTTTAAGACTCAAAATAAAATCATATAACCTTATTTTTATGGTTTTGATTATTTTCAAGCTAAACAATTATTTAACACACCGAAGGACTTTAAAAATTACTAAAAGCATTATTAAACATTAAAACATACTAAAAGCATATTTTTAAATATATTTTAACTCAAACACACTAAAATATTAATTAACACACAAAGGCTATAATTAAAAGATTTAATGAGAAATGTTAATACAAAATGATGATATTTAGCCGTAAAAAATGTGTCTTTTCGTAGTCTCTTCAGTACCGTAGAAAATACGTGGAGTAGCAGGAATTGCTATTTTTGTTCATGGTCGCTGCCAAGGCATGGTTCTAAAACAATGACCCAGGGCCTATTCAAAAGTGAAAAATCATATTTTTGTGGTGATGTGTCCATCATTATGTACTTCTCTCTCGCGTTCTCTAGGCAACACAGTGAAGTACTTGTGCTTCTAATAAAAGAGCTTGATGGAGGAAAATTGAGCTTTCAGCATAAATTCATGGCTTTTGTGGTTTGAACGGAATTGAACGTACACTAGTGCAAAGAAGGTGAAACTAGGATTGTTCAATTCAACGGAAAAAACGAATTCTACCATTGCTAAATTGAAAAATTAACTATTGAAAACCAAAAAATTCATGTTGCATTTTCAAACCAACCGATTGGATTGGAAACTAAACTGCTAAATTATGGGTGGTTTAGTTGTGGGAACCAACGTTTGATCTCGGTTCAAAATCGAACCGACCAATGCCTAATTAATTTTGTTTGCTTTAATTTAAGATTATGATTATTTCTGTGTCATAATTTATAGTTATTGCTCTTAAAATGTAGGGTTTTTTAGTTTTTTAAATACATTATACTTGTACAAAATAAATATCTAAAAGTAGTATGTTATTATCTTTAAACTTGTTGGATATTGCCTGTAAACTGATCAATTACTGTTATCTAAAAATGTTCAGAATTGACCGGTGCCAACGTTCTCTTCATTGGCTCAGTCTTTGGTTCCAAATTTTAAAACCAAGGGTTTTTGATTGGACATCGACCACCAGAAACTAGCGGCTAATAACCCGCGTAAGCTCCTAGGTGAAACTCTCCTTATCACAGAGAACACAACTAGTTTCTTAAAGTAACATTAGTGTTTGATTGGAGGAGCTATGTCTAAAAAATTGTGAACTCAATGGTATCACATTTTAATTTGATAAAATTTTATGGAGATACATGGAAGATTTTGTAATGAAAAATTATTAAATACACCCCTTTAACTCATCTCTTTAATGTTTGCGACAAGAAAATTAATACGTGAAGACAGTGCACTTGCATTGTTTAAGAAAGGGTATAAAGAAAGAATCATAAATCTCTATGCTTCATGACTGTAACATCACTTATTTAGATTTCCCTTTTGTTACTATGGAAAATAAAAAAAGAAAAGTCTCGTGACCCAAAAGTACACAGTCGCAACTTGCCGAAGTCCTAGGGATGTGTTTTATTGGAGGGGTTCGGGAGAGAAGGGAAATGTTGAAGGGGATCGATTCGAGGAGGTAGTGGAAGATGGTTTGGATTCTTAAACACTTTGGGTCCCGGTAGTTTAAACTAGTAATTCATCATATGGAACGATTGGAAGCGAGAGATGACTGTTTATGCTACAATCAATATTTTTCCCATTTTTTTCATTTCTTCAATTTAAAATTTTTCATATTTTTCAAGCTTTTTTTTTAAATGATGATTATTTTTTGTTTTTAAACGTTTTGTTTCATTTTACTAAAAATTCCAATATTAGTTTTATTTTTCTATAGTGTTCCCATGAATAAAATTTTTTGGAAAGATTAATTACTTATTTGTAAAATTAAATAAAAAACATTTTATTTGAAGAAAATTGGTCATAACATTATGTCGGGGTTTAATAGATCCGAATAGCGTGACAAGGATAGCACATGCGTAGGTTCATGATGCTTTTTGGCAGTTCCAATGTGGTTAAAAGACTTGATATAGTAAAGTTGATGACAATGGCGGTACATTCTCCAACATGATGGCGTGGCAAGTTAGGCCTAAAATAACCAAAGAAGAATGGATTTTAGGGCCTACTTTGTGGTCAAACTCCCAAAATATGGGTGCAAAATAAATCTAAGAATACAATGATAATATAAAGAGAAATAAGTATTAGTGAAAAATAGGTGGAAGAGCAACCAAATGTAGATTAGTGAATGGTTCAAAGTCTGGACACAAAGCTGTCTCTAGGGGCTATAGAGGTCGGCAAGGCAAACCTGCCTCTAGAAGTAATTAGCGCTTTAGAGGTGAGCTTTGGTGGCCACTAGAGGTGATTTTGGCGTGTTTCTAAAAAGGTGGTTGGACTCGAAGATTTCCCTATGGTGATCATAGAGGTGAAGCTTGGAGGCTTTTTGAGTCTCGAGACGAGCTCAGGTGGCCTCTAGAGACAACTCTTGGGTTCTTTTGAGAAAGAACTCAAAGCTTTAAGGTCCTTTAATAGAGGTTCTAATGTAGGCCTCATGGTTTTCTAAGGAGTTTCTACAGTCAAAGGGCTATTATGGAGATCTCAAGGAACTACCTTGAAAGCATTTCTAATAGAGTGGACTTTGAAGGGAGCAAACATGAAGAAAAGAACTAAGCTCAAAGGGTACAAACTTGGAGAAAAAAAGAGAAACGATCGTAAGTGTTGTTGAAGGTATGAAGAAGTGGGGTATTTATAGGAGAAGATAGGGTATTTTTTGATGGTTGCTTCAAAGGGCGTGCCCCTATGCTCAGCAGCACACCTGCAACATCCTATTCCCTCTAAAGCAAGTACTTCATATGACTTTTTGAATTGGTTGCTCAAAGTTCACAAAAAGTGATCAATTAGAGAAAAAAAAAAGTAGGTTTTAATCTAATTTGAGACCTTCAAGGTTTAAGAATCTCAAGGAAAAATTTGCGTAAGTTTGGTCTTTTGACTTTCCAACTTCAAAGGGCTAGTGTTCGCAAGATTGTCTCTAACAATTGGTCTTTCCATTTTTGGTTGAACACTTGGTGTTTGACACGCAATCAAAGTGCCATTGGAGGCAGACATGAAAACCCTCTGTATGAGTGTTTGACAATAATTAAAGTGCTTCTAAAGGCAAGCATGTAAGCCATCTATAGGCAAATATAGAGCACCTCCAAAAGTGTTTCTAACACGATTTTAGTCTCTATTTTAACTATGTAATGATGGTTTTTTTTTCTTTTTGCTTAAAAGAAGGATTCAAGAACTTCGGCTTTGGACTTTTGGGCTATCAAGGGCGATAGGAAAGATTACAGGGCTAATTTCTCCGTCATCTACTCATCCTTAGCCCATTTAATTCAAAACCTAAGTAGGATTCAAGTTTAGAATTAGGTTGGATCAAAGGTGAATGGGCCCACTTGATTATTAATGGCCCACAAAACCATGACCATGCTAGTTTTCCACATATCGAGCCTATTCATGTAATGAGACGGGATCTTAGTTTTAGGCTTCTACACAGGCCATATACAAAATTGACAATCAACACATTATTAATATTTAATCAATAAAGTATTCTAAGAAAGAAAATCAACGTAGTTTACTAGAACAACATGGTACTTTTATAAATGAATCCCATCGTCTCATCCTTCTTTCCATTGAATACCAAACAAGGAAAAACAATAACAATCATCATTCCTTGGTATATAATAAAAAACTTTGATGAAAATCACAATCCATCCCTTCTTTTGCACTTCTCTTCCTTTCTAATCCTACCTTATCTTGCTCCATCCCTCCTATAAAACATACCCTAAAAGTCGGACCCTCAATAAAAACAACTACATTAGATTTTCCACCAAGGAAAAATTTGTGCAATTATAGTCATCTTTTAAAGAAAAAAGAGATTGTGTGAAAAAAAAAAAACACTATATTTTTTTCTCTATCTTTTATTATCTCTCTTTTTTTCTCTTCCTCTTCTCTCTTCTTCGCCCCTTGGCTCTATTGTCCTTCCTTTTAGTGGCTCTATTACATGAGCCACGATGCCCTATATTGTTTGGGGGAGATCTTGCCGCCCTACAACACCGCAACAATATCAATGACACTGTTGTTAAATTAACAACACCCTATAACATTATAGTGAGATTGACAATGTAGAGATAAGATGAACGATGCTTTGCATAGTCGACACTAGATGTGCAATGCCATATAGGAAGATCTCACATAACCTTATAAATGGCGGGTCACGACTGTGCTGTTGTGAGGAAACTAGTCATTAATTTTATTTATTTACTTCTTTTTTTTTTTGCAAACTTTCCATAATGATTTTAAAAATTTTGGTGACATATAAATAATTTAATATGTTGTTTTTTTTCACAACTCTTAACGCTACAAATAAATATTCTATTGACATTTTTGTTAATTTTCAAAATTTCAAATGCTAAATAAAGAATCGAATGGTTTTGTTGTTGTTGTTTATTTTTTATACATTTTTAGAATATTTTGTCAACGGAACTATTAGTAACATAGTAGGCAACTATCATGGCAAAAAGTTTTGGGTATCATAGTGAATTACCTTTGCTATCAAGGTAGTGTTAGAAAACAAGTATGTAGTAAAATTTTAAAATTTTTTAATAAAAGCTTTTCCATAAAATGAGTTAGACATTCTATATAACATAAATTAATAAAAGATCTTCCGTACCTTATAGAATTAGAACCACATTTTTGACAAGAAATCGTTTGACAGAATCGACACTGAGAATAGCATTCGAAAGAGCCTCAACCAACTTCCACCATCAAAGTGCGAGTAGGCTCACGTCTTTTAATTCTCCTCTTAGCAACCTCTCCCCACAGCCACAAGAGAAATCCAAAAATTATCATTCTAAATGTTGAATAATAATTCTATGGAGTTTCAACGTTTCTCTCTCTAGATTATTTTCTCTCTAAATTTCTCTAATTATTGATGACTAAAATAATAAAAAACAAGGATCTTATTTACAGTGGCTGGTAGAACTTCAATTCTACTAAGATATAGCTTCTAAATTCGCAATGGGATAAAATCTGCGTCAAAATGTGTGTAAAACACATAACAAGATTATGCGCATCGGCCTGCTACCAGGTCCACTGGCCTGCCATCCAGGATCGCCAGCCTACTGGTTGCATTGATTTACGTAACTTAATTACGTTTAACTGGCCAGCCAGACCTAGCCACCAGCCTACCAACCTACCCAGTTCTAGAAATTTCTATCTTTTATTTTACATGGGAATCTTTGATTAAGGCTCAATTTTAATTTAAATAACTTAATAGAGAAGTTATCTGATTAAAACAATCATATACAGATAATCCCATATCAAATAAAATAAATTCAAATAATTCAACATGTTTCTCTTGAATTAATTTATTAAATTAATTCAATCAATATAATAATATGAATTATCACATTCCAAACAACCAAATATAAACCAACTGTAGAATTAATATAAGTTATCAATTTGTAGAAAAAAAAATGCCGTATCATTACAGGAAAATATGTGAGCTTGCAAATGAGACCCAATGGACAAATATACATCAAACTCCTATTCTTAAAAAATTACATGCCCCTGACACGTACATTTTATAATTATTAACTCTATAACTATTCCACTAAAAGCTTGTATCTACACTCTCAAGCTATATATAAACTATGAAACTTTAATAAGTTGACCGTCTATGAAATATCATAATGTGCAACATCCCCGTAGGATATCCATAATCAGCTTAAGGATAAATTCCATTTTACCTTTCCTAATATATTTATCTATGTTTGATTATCTCACCATCAAAATACATACTATTCATAGCCAATACAAACAGTATAACATTCAGTTGCACATACGTATCTAAATGGTTAAACACTCAAGTTTCCAACTACATGATAATACATACAAGAGATTATTATTAACTCTACAAAAGAGCTATAGATTCTATATCTATAAATAATGATTCTACATCAATCTAGAGTTATGTCTCCAACATACCGACATGTGTATCTTTATATAATTTAGGATATTACCTTTTGGTACATCAAAAAAACACAAGTCAAAAATATGAACTCATTACTTCATTTCAGAATTAAGATGTAACATATATGATTGTCTAAAATGGATTGATTTATTCAAATAGAACTATTAACTAAATCAATTCAACTTTAGTCCCGATCCAATTTATCATCACCAATAACAATATAATATTATCTCTACTCGCGGAGTCCAACTCTGATGACCAAGAAAAACCATCTAACATTAGCGATGTAGATAATGTAACAATCTTAACATTTATAAAGCATGCAACTTTATTCTTTCGATTATGGACCTCTTATATTTAGACTGTCACCTTAAGATGTTAGAGTTGATGCCCTAAAGAACAAATATTTTATTTGTCATTATTGACATTTTAGAATAAATGAATAAATAAATAATGTAAATATTTCATATGTTAATAATAGTCCTCATATTACTTTCGTTATTATGTTTAAGCATTTAAGCAAACATGTGTTCCATGACTATTACAACCAAATCTTGGGATCAGGTATATATGGAATTTATATGTGGTATAGATATGAAACCAAGATTAATGGTCTACATTATATAGTCCATAGTCTATGTATTTAGTTGGATACTTTATACATGATAAGGCTGTAATGGGGATTTACGTCTAATCGGGCAGATTGTTTATCTAGGCTATCGGAGCGGATTGACTCCATGGTAGACACATGAGTGTAGTAGACCTAATCGTGGTCGCACACTGAACTAGACCTAAAGTGCAATTGATTTAATAATAATTCTATTTATCTTAAACTAATTCACTTTGATAATTATCTATGCATGATATTAATTCTTAAGTAAATTTATGACTCCATGTTTATAGCTTATATCTTTTGACATGTCAAAGGTAGAAGTTCTGATGACTAAAGACTCCATTGTCAATATGTTGGAGATGCAACCTATATTTGATGAGAGCATGATCCATAGACACAAAATTTATAGCTCTCTAACAAAAAATTAATGTGATCCTTGCAAAGGCATTATTGGGGAATTTAGAAAGGAACAAGGCCTTGGTCATCTGGATACTCTTGGTAAGCAGATGATTTTCTATTTGTATTTGTTATAAATGCATTTTTCCAAATAAGTGAAATAATAGAACTTTGAAATAAAATAATTGGAAGAAAAAAATAGAATTAAATCCTTCATCCGATTATAGACAGGTTATGGGGATACATATATGCAGAAGAGGTCATAGACAAGACTAATAAACAAAGTCTCATAATATGATATATTATCAAGAGTGCAGCTTTGGTTCTTTAGTTAAGTGACACCAAAGTCAATAATTCAACAGATAACTAATCGGGGATTAATTTATTTGTTATTATTGGAGCTTGACAGTATATGTCCATCAAGTCCCAATGCTAGCTCACGAATTCCATAACTAGTTGTGTAGAATGGTTTACCACATGTAATACAGGAGGTTACACTAGACAAGTTACTGGACCTGTCAATTTGCAAGCACAACAATCCAGTTGGATTGTGCGTAGTGCTAGGCACAGACCATCTAGACTGTTGGCGCCGATCAGAGGGAATATAGAATCAATCATTTAATTAATTAATTTCAAGATTTCAAATTTAATTATTTGGATTTTGTGATAATTAATTTTTTTGAGTAATTAATTTAAATTTTAATTGTATTTGAATTTGGATAATAGTTCATAGTTAGTTAAATTCGACAATTATCAAGAATAATTGAATTCTAATTTAAATGTAATTATTTGAATAGGAATTATCATGGATGATGCAGATAATCATAAAATCCTACATTATGATTTGTTGTATTTTGAATTTCTTTGCTTGTGATGTTGGCCTGCATAGTGATAAGGATATCATTGTCGGTGGTGTGTGAGTCTAGTAGGAGGAGAGAGAAAAATCTTCTCTTAATCCTGATAGACTTCTGCCTCTTTTAATAGGCTCTATAAATAGAGATCTCTGCATCCCAGTTAATTCGTTCAGAAAAAGGAGTGTTGTTGTGCTTCTTTTAGAGTGAAAAAATTAAAGGAGAGTCTATAATGAGTTTTCCATTGAGTTATGCCCACACACACAATAGCCAGAAGGAAGAGTCATAGCATTGAAGATTAGAAGGTAGAGATTTTCCTTTGATCAGTTAGACATGCTGCTTCTGGTTCATCAACACGTACGTAAGTATGTGTGGTTGCATACAAGTAATACAGTGATGAATAAAATTCCATTCCTATATAGATTGTGTTTAATCTTTGTTAATTATTGAAATTATATTAACTCTAAAATTATTTAAATAATAAAATAAAAATAAAAGAGCTAATTAAATGAAATCAAAATAAACTAAACTAATAAATAAAAACAAAGCTCAAGGGATCAAATTTCAGTTAATTAACTTCATTTAAATTAAATTACTCTCTAAGCGATTAGTTTTAATTAATGAAATCATTAGTAGAATACATGAAATCATCCACTCACCTCTTCTAATATATTAGAAGGAATATTTATATTAATTAAAACCATATATTCCAATGAGAAACTAATCAATAGAAATTCATTAAGAACAAGCATTTAAAAATGGCTACACATACATTAAGTACCCTATTATTGATCAAACCTAAATTTCATCTTCCAATTTTAGTC